>ML242053.1:63855-79460 GCA_005239495.1 Nicotiana undulata
AAATCCTTGTTCTTCATTGAGGTAAGTGTTCTAGTCATTAAAACTCGTTTATGGGCGATTAAAGACCATAATCTCAGCCTTTAATTCATGAAAAACAATGAAAAATAGGATTTTGGGGCATGAGATTATGAGACCTTCAAGGGTCGATTTGAGGGGTCAAACTAACTCCGATTTTGGTGTTCTTTATATGTACGGAATCATGAAAAGATGAAAAACACTTTTCTGTAAAAAAATTTGAGTTTCGGGATGCGGGCCCGGGGGTCGGGTTTTGACCGAATTCGAATTTTTGAGCTTAATTCGATATTTTTCAATTGGAATTTATTCCTTAAGCATATATTGATGATAAAAATCTGAACTTGGTAGATTTGGAGCCTTCGGAGGTTGATTCGAGAGGCAAGCGCATTGCGGAGTAGTTTCGGGCTAGTTTTGAGGTAAGTAATGTCTTTAAATCCTGTCCTGAGGGTATGAAACCCCGGACTATGCACCCTTTCACGGGTTTTGAAAGAAAAAGGTGGAAACTTTGGAACCTGTTTCCTATTTAGGCGACTATTGAGTTGCGAAACCGATTTTTAAGCCTTTGCTTAAATAGTATTTATACATTATGATATGTTTTGGGCTGTAAGCCATGTTTGGGGCCTAGTGCCGATTTGTTTACCCCTTGGGGGATGTTTTTACTATTTTCCTCACTGCTATGTTATGATTTTTCACTCAGTCTTTTCTGTGAAATTGTTTTGACACTCAGAGTATTTTGATACTACTTCTTGAAAATGAAATACTGTTTTTGGGTCGAGAACCCGGTATATTTATGACCTGAAGGGCAAATTGAGAGTGTTTGACTGAGTGAGGGTGCTGGCCTATATTGTGAGGATGATATGATATGAGTGAGGCTGCGGGCCTATATTGTGTGTGAATTATGCCATGTTGTGGCTTATTATTGCGCTTGGGCTGTAGGAGCCCCTCCGGAGTCTGTAACACACCCCCAGTGAGCGCCGATACCGATTGAGTGATGCCCGCGGGGCTTATGATGAGTGATTGTGAGGATGCCTGATGGGCAGAGTGATTGTGAGGTGGCCTGATAGGCAGAGTGATTGTGAGGTTTCCTGATGGGCAGAGTGATTGTGAGTTTGCCTGATGGGCAGAGTGATTGTGAGGGTGCCTGATGGGCAGAGTAATTGTGAGGTTGCTTGATGGGATAATACTGAAAGATATTGTGATGAGAATTGATTATGGCCCGAGGTGTAGTTTTATGAAGATTTTTACTGAGTTTTCAAACTATGATTTACTTCGTTTTCAAACTGGTTTTACTGAGAAATTTTATTGAGATATACTGATATTGCACTTGTTTTCAAGGGATTTCTGAAAACNTGACTCATGTTCGATAGTAGCATTCACGGGATTTTCGAGGTAGCTGTCCAACGTCCACAGCTTCTCCATTTCCCTTCCTTATTTAATATAGCATTTGATTTAGAGACATATATTATAGTTTTAGCAGAGTTAGACTTATTTATTCTTAGATGCTCATGACTTTGACTACAGTTCTTGGGAGGTTGGTTAGGCTGCTATTGGGACGCTAATACGTATTTATATTATTTATGCTATGGTTGCATGCTTATTATTTAATTGTGAACTNAGGTGGATTGTGACTTCTATGGGTGAGATGTGATTCTTAACATGTTAATAATGGGCCAGTCAGAAGGACTTGAGGCCGAATTTTGTCTGTGGCTTGAGTGTTAAGATTTCATTTGGATGAGCACATGTGTTGGGGGACTTATATGTCCGTTTGTGTCCTTATTGATGGAACTTTGTGACTAGATGACTGATGAGTGTGATCGGATAGTTAGATGTATTCAGGTTGTTTGATTGTGATCAAAATGAATTGGCGGGAGATGTGGCAAGAACCATTGAGTATTTGGCTTCTGTCTTGAGTTAGACTATGACCTCGAGTTGGGAGTGTATCGAGGGACCTCTCGTGTAGTTTAGTTGTGGAGTGAAGTGAATTTTCTTGTTATGTTCTGAGTTCTAGTGGTGTCCCTGGGCTGATCGGTGCCCTAACAATGTTCATGTATTTGATTAACGGTGTGTTTCAGCCGTGATGGAACTTCTTTGTTATTGTATCCATTGATGGCATCCTGGCGTACTCTCGTAGCCAGAGGTAGCATACTCGGCATTTGATGATGGTATCACAAGGATATAGGGAGGAGAAGCTTTGTGCGAAGTTCTCCAAGTGGGAAATTTTTGGCTTAGTTCAGTAGAATTCTTGGGACACGTGATGTCCAGTGAAGGTATCCAGGTGGTCAGACGAGTGTGCGTAAGCTTCCAGAAGCTTATGATTCCTTGACCACAACCCCAGTGTTAGTATTGCCATCAGCTTCAGGTTTTTATACCGCTTAATGGGATGTCTTGGGGGCAGGCAGTGGTTGTGTTCTAATGTAGGAAGGTATAATGATTGCGTGATAGATATGATTTTTGAAAGTGTATAGGGAGATGTCTTTTGAGGTTAAGCAGGCAAGGGTATTTCCTGCGGGTTGTCTTAAGGTGTGTGACCCTTATGTTTATCTGTAGCAAGTTCTTTTCTACCAGTAGATGATGTATGTTGTAATTTGAGTTTAGCTCGCTTGTGGGAGTTGGCATGATCATTACAATGGTGAATGCGAGATTTGCATACGGGTTGAGGGTTAGATGGCCTGGGTCATATGAGCGTATGAAGGATTTAGTTGAATCCCGCCACAGTATGGTGGCAGTGATAATGTGTGGGCATCGTGAGTTATTGTTTGTCTGGATCTTTGGCTTTGAGCTAAGTGGGGGAGTCCGCTAACGATAAGTTGATTACACGATTATGTGTTGTATTGGTTTTGGTTCGAGGTATGTTGGTGAATCAGTTATGACCCACAGAGGTGGAGTCTGGGAATGACTCGAGTGATGGAAATTCTTCGATACAGGTTGTAACGTACTTTACGGAGAGTGGAATTCATTGAATGATGGAGTTGTAATAGTAAGTTTAGAGTGTGCAATGTATGAGTATGCTTGTTACTTTAATGGTGTGGATTACTTTCCTAGTATGTGGATTGCCAGCGGGGTCAGGTCGTTCTGTTTACTTGGTTAGTGTAATTGAAATTGCATAGAGCAAATGACGTTCGAGAATGGTTCAAACGGATTCAAAGTTATATGTAGCGATCGAGTATCTTCAAGGTGTGAGAAGGGCTAGAACTGAGATTTACGGGGAAGGTGTCAAGGCTTGTGGTGTATTTGCATTATCATGGATTATATCCATCAGTATCAGGAAAGTGAAGGTAATGACTTTAAATTCGCAGGAAGTCTCTTTAGGGTAAGTATTTATAATGTGGTGCTTTGGGGATATTTGAGAGAGTATTGAGCGGCTTATGAGCCTTAGATGATATATTTTTATGCTCGAGTTTCGTGCGGTGAGTCGGGATTGAGAATTGCGGTATTATGGCAAGTAGAAGTATCAATTCGAAGGTAAGTCAGGAGGAACTTGGATAGATAGGAAAGGTTGGTAGTAGGTCAGATCGGCATGATAAGGTATATGGTTAGTTCTTTAGGTGTTTATGAGGTACTGAGTTGTTACAGGTATTTCTTAGCAATTCTCTTAGAATTTTATGGCATGCGTAGCTTGGTTGAGTTAGAAGGATTCAGTCCTGGCGGTTTGGTGTTGTACAAATGTGATTCGGGAGTTCTTGATGATTTCTACAACGGTTAGAGATGTATATTTTCTACTGGCGTGAGGGTCATGTGAGGTATGGTGACTTTGCGTCTAAATGAGATAAATGGAAAGTTCTTGGCTAGTTGGGTACGTAGTTGTTTGTGGCTAGGAAGGGAGCATGAAGTTCTCATATTTATCATAGGATGCATGGCGTATGCAGTATTTTGTGTATAGTGGAGAGTGGCATATGTGAGGTCACGGTTCAGTTTTGGAAGGAAGGTCAGAACTGGCAGTTTCAGATGATTAGGTAAAGGATACCACTATTGGGTGGCAAGATGAGAGTATACATTCATAAAGGACAATTTGCTTAAGACAATGTGTTTGAGTAAGGGTGTATCATTTGTGTTACGACGCTCTCTTGTTGGATCGACTGCCGATATTCAAGTTTGTTGGTGGCACAGAAGAATTATAGGAGTATCCCCGTGGAATGATTGAGTATTAGAGACGTGTTATATGTTTGAGTGGTGGAATTGGGATCAGATATGGCAATTGGTGCGCCTCATGGATTTTGAGACGGGGAGTTTTCATGAACATTGTAGTTGTGAACTACGAGGATGCGAGCAAAGCTAGTCAGGTGTTAGTATATGTCATGATTCAGTCGTTATGAACGTTCGGAGAGTTATCTACCTGTTGTGGGTGACCAGAGTTGACTTAGAGTTATTGGTAGGCCAGTATGGGTGTTGCAGGATTGAGACGTATTGGTTATGTTCTTTCTGGTTCAGGTGGCATGGCATCGTCCGATTTTCCCGTGGTTATGGCAATGCACTTTGAGTAATTGATGTCTAATTTCACATGGTTATTGATTTTGAGCAAGGTGGCTTGGAGTATGTCATGTGGTCCAGCGGTTGGATGGGATCACGCTTTGCAGCTCAGTTAGGTAGAGGTATGATCCTTGGTGTCGAATTTGGGCGATATGGTTTCACGATGTGTATCGGGCTTTTAGCATGATGTGGTAATGGCAAGAGAAATGGTAGGATAGTCCTATCGTGTGAGTCTTCTCTATTTTATGAATTGAGCTCTTAGGATGTTGTTATAGAGTGCACGAGTTGCACAAGTATGGCTATGGATGGTATTGATGCTGAGCGGGCGAATGGTTGCTGGTTTCTACGTGTCTCTTTCATCATAGGCACCACATGAAGGTGTTAAAGCAAGTCTTTGTTTGATAAGAGGTTATTTACCGGTGTTGGGTTGTCATGATCAGCGATTGGGATTAGGAGTCATCGCTATGAGTGTTGAGTCATGCGGTATATTATGTGACTTCATCTTGTGTTGCGGATATGGCTTGATACAATGTGTTCAAACTATTTCAGCTTATAGTTGTGGGATTAGAACTTGTAAATCATTCTAGAGGTGGAAATTTAGTTCCAAGGTTTATGGTTCAGGATCGGACTTCGAAATTTCAACTATGTTGTGCTATTAGACCTATATGGGGTAAGAGACGGATTTCCGTTTGTATTTCTTGAGAGTCAACGGATATAGAGCACTTATTTGAAATCTCAGCAGATGTTTACAAGTTTATACAAACTCCTTTGAACTATAAAATTTATACCTATTTGTCCGGCAATTCAGTTTGGAAACGAAAAGGAAAGATTTTTCTTTTGTTGTTTGTAACTCAACGAAGTTTTTATGAAACAAATATCCTCAAACCTATAATCTTCAAGATAATTTCCTTTTACATATATACATATATATATTGAGATCGTGTGAAAGAGGAGGGTTTTTTGACCATAATCCAACCATTACAATAATTATCAAAATACATTTAAAAAAAAACTGACTTAGTTTTATGAAATGGGAAAGGCATAAACTAATCATGGTTTTAATCCAGTCCCTTCTTTACAATTAGTACAAAAGAAAACTAATTTATTACATTCTCTTTTTCTACTGTACATTTCCATAGTAAAATAACAACAAAGGAGTAATGTAAATCCGTTGCTGATCCTGTGCGAGCTAGCACCCCTTCACGTCTTCAGCTTGTGTTTCCACAGAACTTTGGTCACTTTAGGCATTCTCTAAGGAGTGAATCTGACCATTTATAGGTTCAGATCCCCTTCCTTGATGTCTTCTTACCAGCATTTGACTCTCTATATAACAACCTAACCATTAAGTATTTGGGCATTTTATTAAGGGGTGAATCTGACTATTAGAAAGTCAGATCCATCCACCCTAATACAGATTCAACTAGCCATACAATTTGTACCCCCTCATATGGTAATTTAGTAATTAAAGTAAATATTTGTGCACTATTATGGGGTGAATCTGACCATTAGAAGGTCAGATTCATCTACCCTAGTGCAGATTCTCTTGATAGAGACTGAAAACAAGCATAAAGCAAATATTCAACTCATTCTTATTGATACTAACAACACAAGATTCGTATATTCATAGTCTAAAATCAATAGGAGTCAAGTAGCACTAGACAGATACAACAACAACAATTTAGAATTCAGGATTTTGCACAAACAGAAAGAAAAGGAACTTTAGCTATAAATACAGATTTGCACAGCAATAAGAAATAGAAGTTCAGATCTGGAAATTTCATTTAGAGTAAGTTGTTACATACCTTTTTGAAGAGAAAACAATAGAAGTCCTGACCAAATAAAGGTCAAGCAAGTATGGAAAACAACAAGTAATGAGAGAAGACCCAGCAGCAACAGACAGCAAACCAGAAACAGGCAAACCCAATAGGAAATTAACCCAGGAAATTCTAGTGTAGACACTTAAAATTCCCAGAATCAGGATACCCAAGAAGAACAAGAATCTGATTTAAAAGCAATGTACTAATAGGTTTTCTTCAAAGGAAATAACCAGATTTCTTTTCTCTTTTTTTTCTACTGATTTTTGAAACCTTTTTTGTTTTATGAGCAGCCGGTGCTGCTATGATTTTCTGTGTGTGTGTAGAGCTTTTTCAAGTCCAAGTGTGTAAAAAAAAGGTCCAGAATATGTAAAAAGAGAGTCTATTTATAGGTATTTGGGAATGGGGTATCTTTTTGAGTATTCCCAATTCAAAAGCTGAAAATAGTACAAAATAGTACATAGGGCAGCTGTCAACCTTATCTTTGGACAACTGTACCCCATTCTAGAACATTCCTATCAATTACAACCCTTATCCCCTTTTAAAGTTACTATTTTACCCTTATAAAATCTGATTTTATGATATTTTCCTAACTCTAGAAGTTTCTTGGGTTGTTACACCCAAGATTCTTCAGTTGTAATTCCTAAACTACCCCCTTAATATCCTTAGAATTACCCCTTAAGGTTAATTAAGGTTATTTATTAACTTGGGTTAAGAACTTGAAATTGATTCATCATTAACTAGAGATTAAGCTTAGGTGAATTATTTTAGATTTAGACCTAATTGTGATTAACTCAATTTGAGTCATTAGACTTAATCAACCTAATTGAGTGATCAACTAATTAACCATTAGTGAAGTTGCAATTAGCTAACTCTTAGCTTAGTACGTAATTAGCATAATTATTTCCTAAGTTAGGAATTAAACCGATTCAGGTGATTAAAAAAATGTGTTGTTAGACTTAGCTATTACAAAGATATCACTTGAATTAGATTAACCTTGATTTGGGCTTGGGTTATTAACTAACTTTATGTGACTAATTAATTGTTCTAGGACTTATATAAAAGAAATGATTTATCTTAATTAGAAATCAGGACTTAGTTGATTTTATTAGTAACTAAACTAATGAGGTTAGGAGCCTAATCTTCTTTAAGAGGTGAGGTTAGATAATAATTAATTTAGATTAGTTAGTTTGGGTCCTTAGACTTAGTCAATGACTTATCTTAGTTGCCAATTTAAGCTTAAGCAGCCAAGTGTAATTATTCCTAATTAACTCACTTAATGACTACTTGTTCAGGCTGAAATCAGTGGTTGGTCAGAGCATTTTACACATAAATCTCAGGCCTATTGGTTGAGGTTGAGTTAATGAAGTTAAGGTCATTCTAATTCACTGTTTCTCAAATGCTTAGACATGCAGATTTTATGTTGATCTATAATCAGTTGCCTCATAATTCTTCCTGATCAAAACAGAAAAGAACCATAGAAATTAAAAGGTAATCCTAACATTAATAGGGTTGGGAATCTTAAATCAAAGATTATATTTTTACCCGAGCAAGGATAATTATGAAAATAGTTAATTAGCAATTAAATCAGCTACTTACACAATTAGACATGCAACAGTCAGTCGACAAACCTTATGGTAACTAAGCGAGGCAGTCAAACAGAAAACTCAAGGCTAGGAATCAAAATCGAAATTCAATTTTACAAACAACATGTGACTAGGCAAGGAAGTTTTATGAAATCATAATAGTAATTATTAAGAGCCTAGGCGATTTAGCATTTAACCATTAGTTTTTTAACACAGAAATAATCAAGGGGAATGAGGGAGGGGAAAGACAGTTTGGATAGGACAATGAGAAAACCTAAATCAATAGACACATTTAACAATATGCTATGTTCAGAATTAAAACAAGTTCAAGATATTATACAAAAAAAGAAGACAGACTTGATTAACAACTTCAGATTTAAATCGGCTAAAGCAATTTTAATCTAGGTCATTGATTTTTAAACAAATAAAGAAAGAGGAGAAGTACTTAACTAACTTGGAACAAGTTGGCCGAAAAAGTTTGAAGTCGCCGGACCTTGGTCGGACTCCGGTGGGGTTTGGAAATGACTCAAACCCGCATGAATCGATAGCTCTCACCAAGAGCTATCGACTCATGTAGGTGTGAGTCATTGGGGCTTCTGGAATCGGCTGGAATCAAATTTTAGGGTTTCAGATTTTTTAGATCTAAAATTGCAAGTTGTTGGGTGGTTTTTTGAAGAAATTAATAACATGACGGGGTTGAGGAGAGGAAGGATATCCTCTGGTAGAAATTTGGGGTCGATTGGTGGTGCTCCGCCCCCGGAGGCGATTTTCGGTCGGCGGAGTTAGGGCGGAGAGACGGCAGTGGCTGGCCGGTCTCTTAAAGAGAGGGGGGAGAGAGATGAAGAAGGGGGGTTAGAATTCTAAGTGATTGGGGTAGGGGGTGTTTTGAAATAGTTATATACCTAGATGGTGTGGGGTTCAGGACCGTTGGATCAATGAGATCCAACGGCTAGGGATTCAAGGGGTTTAAACGGGGGTCGTTTTGGTTACTGGGGGGGGGGGGGGGGGAGGGGGTTGGCCGGGTTATGGGATTTGGGCTAGGTTGTTGGGTCGTTGATGGGGAAGATTGGGCCTAGGCAATTCTAGCCCAGGTCCATTTAATTCAATTTAATAAAAAACCCACCTTAATTAGTTAAATTAATCCTAGAATTAAAACTAAATGTGATAATTAGTCCTAATCCTAATTTATTTAATTAAAATCACACCATTTAATTTATTCCTAGTTCAATTTCATAATTATGTTAAAGAAAAGTAATTAAACCAAGGAGTTAAACATTAACCTATTCTATATCAAGTAATAACAATTAAAGATTATGAACCTAATGAAGTCGTCTCAAATCATTTACACGTTTAAAAGACGAATTAGGGCCACATAATGTAAAACAAATTCACAAATAGCATTACAATTCAACAAAAATCCATAAAACTAATTAATTTATTGAGATTTTTGTAGGATTATACGATAGGTAAAAATCACGTGCTCACAGTTGCCCTTCTTTGCTCGGAAAACACGAAGAGTTTCCGGGAAAAGACAAAGTGAGCAACCATAAACGATTTTACCCATTCATATGTTCCATTGTGAAGCGTTTTTGAAAGGTTTGACCGAACCCTGCTTCAAAAGTTTCCTACATATTCTTGGCTATAAAGGAATCAGGTCAGTGTAGTTCTGGAAGTTTTGGTAGCTGGGACTACCGATTAACTGTGGTTTCACTGTTGTTGCTGCTGTTACTGTTGCTGATCTCCTTATTACACCCAAGTACAAAATGAAAGGGACTAAACTAGCATATCAGCTATGAGTTACAAAATTCCTATCTAAGACTTGGTCTTGAGTCTTGATCCTTTGCTGACTCTGACCTGAATCTTGATACTTGTTAACCGCAAATGCTGGTTTCGTCTTGTCGTTTCTCGGGTCAAGGAAGGGCATACCGAACGGATGACTTCAATCTCATTCTGAATAGTCCATCTCTATCCCGTTTCTGCACTTTGGGTTCAATCTTCTCTTTCCGCTTTTGTTTTATCATTTTGGATCGACACTTCTCCTTTTGGTCGTCTTGAATCCATTGTCCTAAAAATGCAATCTGTAAGAGCAAACGAACGAAATTTTCTGCCCCAGTTTTCACTAGGAAAAGTTCGTGAGTTATTGTAAGGAAATGTATACTACTTTATTATTGAAAGCAATGAAAAGCCGGGGAATGGTGTACCCAGAGTTATTGTAGGCTAGGTAGGGGATACCCTCTGTCCTAAAAGTAAAATCAACTAGGGCTTGGAGACCCTATGTTGGGAAGGATCGACAGGTTATGCTGTCGTCAAGAAAGGATCACCGGGTTATGCCGGTGTCTAGGGGGGAGGATCAACGGGTTATGCCGCTGTCAAGAAAGGGATCACCAGGTTATGTTGTTGCCGAGAAAGAGATCACTGTGTTATGCCGGTGTTTGGAAGGTCAACAGGTTATGCTGTTGCCTGGGAAAAGAGATTACTAGGTTATGCCAGTATCAGGAAATAATCAACAGGTTATGCTGTTGTCAAGAAAGATCACCAGGTTATGCTGGTGTCTGGAAGGTTAACATGCTATGCTGTTGCCTGGGGAAAAGATATTACTGGGTTATGCCAGTATCGGGAAACGATCAACAGGTTATGCTGTTGTCAAGAAAGATCACCAGGTTATGCTGGTGCCTAGGAAGGTCAACAGGTTATGCTGTTGCCTGAGAAAAGATATTACTGGGTTATGCCAGTATCAGGAAATGATCAACAGGTTATGATGTTGTCAAGAAAGATCACCAGGTTATGCCGGTGTCTGGGAAGGTCAACAGGTTATGTTGTTGCCTGAGAAAAGAGATTACTAGGTTATGCTAGTATCAGGAAACGATCAACAGGTTATGTTGTTGTCAAGAAAGATCACCAGGTTATGCCGGTGTCTGGAAGGTCAACATGTTATGCTGTTGCCTGGGAAAAGAGATTACCGGGTTATGCCGATATCTAGGGAAGATCAACATGCTATGTTGTTTTCAGGAAAAGATCACCAAGTTATGCTGGTGTCTGCTAGGGAGTGGGACCCTATGTTGGAGGAATCATCGGGTTATGCCGGCATCAACTAGGGAGTGGGACTATGTTTACATCAACTAAGGAATGGAATATCCTATGTTGGGAAAGGTGTAGCTAGGGATTGGAGACCCTATACCACTTTAAGTTTGGATTGTTTTCAACATCGTTCTCTTCTCTTCTTTTCTTTTCTCTTCATTTTATTTTGAGTGAATGAGGGAAAGAATTTTGGAGAAAACTTCCCTTTCTGGACTTGTTGCTGCAGAGCTCCTTCTAGCTCTTGCACAGTTCCTTTTGGTTGCGCCTGCTCTTTGCATGGTTACTTTTGAGTTGCACCTGTTTCAGATTTTCAAACAAAGAACAATTTGTTAGTTTGAAACGGTGGTTGGTTTTGCGGCCTTGATTTTCAACTGCTTGATCTCAGTTCTTTTGACGAAGATCTCAACCACTTGCTTGTTGAGGATTGGGTTTCATCTCTAATCCCGGGGACCTTGGCTCATATTTTACCATGGCGATCAGTCATGTGGGACCCAACATTTTTGTTTTGCCTTTGTAGGCCTTTCACTTGCTTTTTCTTTTGGATTTCCAGAGTGTCGGGGGGAGTTTTGGCCCCCTCAAATTCTGTTGCAATGGTTAGTTGTGTGGGAGGCCTTTCATTTCTGACTTTTCTTCCAACTTTAACGTTAGGGCATTTGAAATATTTCGGCTTTTCAAACCTTGCCGAGATGGTTAGTCACGTGGGACTTAACCTTTCCAACTTCAATTGCTTTTGTAGGCATTTCCATTTGATTTTCCCCTTTCAAGAGTTTTGTGTTTAAAGCATCGGCCGTTGCGTCCAGTCGGGATTGACTTGATGCCCCTGATGAAGCTTGGCGCCTTTTGCATGTTGGCCCGTATCAAACGAGAACCCTGTAAATTAGTTTTGCCATCCTTTCTTTGTTTTACCTTATAAATAGAGTCAGACTGAAAGGGATTGAAAGGGAATAACAAAGAAGCGGGGACAATGAATTTTGACAAAAATATATATCCCTTTCGGGGAGTGAAAAAGGACTTATCTGGAGTGCACGCGGCTTTCAATGAACATGACATGCGTCTTGGGCTGGATGCTTGATCTATGTAAACCATCTGACTCTCGGAAATTCGTCACGACTTTTAACTCGAGGTTGAGAAACCTTGCCCCAGATAATGTCAGTGTCAGTGACCAATCATTCTCTTTTCGATTAGTAGTGCCCTTTCCGGGTTTTCACCAGCTAACCTCTCTCATTTCTCCTCTCGCCACCGCCCTGTAGTGCTCTTTGCGAGTTTTCACCAACAAGACTCTCTCATTTTTAATTTCTCTACTCACCGTCGCCTTATGGTGCCCGTGTGGGTTTTCACCGATAAGACTCTCTCATTTTAATTTCTCTCATTTCTTGTAGGAGGTCCAGATAGATGTATCTTCCCATTCTGGCTTTTCTTTGCCGATCGATCGGAAGGATTCGACCAGAATTTGGGGTAAAAAGAATTCGTATTGAATTACAACCTTGGAACTTTCAGGCGAATCATTGCCGCATCTCAACACTTGCCCCAGATTAAGCTCTTGGGAAATGTGGATTTTTATTTTGGTGTGACTGAACCCCAGGGAGAGGCTGCCTATGTATCCTTTTCGGAATCAAGTCAGACGTAGTTCAGGCTAATATTTTTGTTTTTGTTTTGATTTTCCTTTTCTCTTTTTTGATTTTTCTTTTCTTTTTTTTTTTTATGCTTTTTTTTTTCAAGTTCCAAGGAGGGTAGTCAAAAAGAGTAACCGACTCAAAGGGTTTACAAAGATGGTGGTGTTTGGGGTAGCATGAATGAAAAGCCTTCGTCATTTCGATCATCCTCATCGAAATCACGAAGAGGTCAAACGTAATACCTTTTGACTGCATCTGCATTGACAGCAATTTCGGGGTCATTTCCTTCGATGTCTCCCAAGTACAATGCGCCTTTCGGAAGCAATTTCCTTATGATGTACGGACCCCTCCAATTCGGGGCGAATTTTCCTTTCGCCTCTTCGTGGTGTGGGAGGATACGTCTTAACACAAGTTTCCCTACTTCAAAGTTCCTAGGCCGCACTTTCTTGTTGTAGGCGCGGGCCATTCTTTGTTGGTACAACTGCCCGTGGAAAACCACGGCCATCCTTTTCTCATCGATCAGCGTTAATTGCTCTAATCGGGTTTTGACCCATTCGTCATCCTCAATTTCCTCTTCGACAATAATCCAAAGGGAGGGAATTTCGACCTCTGCGAGTATTACGGCTTCAGTGCCATAAACCAGTAGATAAGGAGTAACTCCAACCGACGTGCGCATTGTCGTGCGATATCCCAGTAATGCGAAAGGCAATTTCTCGTGCCATTGCCTGGAAGTTTGAATCGTTTTCCTGAGGATTTTATTAATATTTTTGTTCGCTGCTTCAACGGCGCCATTGGCTTTGGGGCGGTAAGGGGTGGAATTGCGGTGTGTGATTTGGAACTGTTCACATACCTCCCTCATCAAGTTACTGTTTAGATTCGCGGCATTGTCGGTGATGATAGTCTTTGGGATACCAAAACGACAAATGATATTAGGGTTCACGAAATCCACCACTGCTTTCTTGGTGACAGCTTTGAATGTGACTGCCTCGACCCATTTCGTGAAATAGTCAATAGAGACCAAAATAAATCGGTGCCCGTTTGAGGCCCTCGGCCCGATGACATCCATTCCCCACGCAACGAACGGCCAAGGTGCTGACATAGGATGCAATTCTGATGGTGGTGCGTGAATCAAATCGCCGTGTATTTGACAGTTGTGGCATTTCCGGACAAAGCCAAAACAATCTTTCTCCATGGTCATCAAATAATACCCAGCCCATAATATTTTCTTTACGAGGACGTATCCATTCATGTGGGGACCGCATACTCCTGAGTGCACCTCGTTCATAATCTTTTCGACTTCTTTGGCATCTATGCATCTTAATAGATTCATATCGGGAGTCCTCTTATACAGTACTTCCCCACTTAGGAAGAAACTGCTGGCGAGTCTCCGGATGGTTCTCTTTTGGTCCCCATTGGCTTGCTCTGTATATTCTTTTGTTTTCAAGAATCTTTTGATATCTTGATACAATGGTTGGACATCGGGCTCTGCTTCGACTGTGTTTCAATAACCATGCCTTTCCTTGATTTGAATTTCCAATGGGTAGATGTGAACATTACCCGGATATGGCAGCACTACAGCTAGGGTAGCCAGAGCATCGGCTAACTCGTTGTTGCATCGAGGAATATATCTGAACTCGACATCTTTGAATCGTTTGCTAAGATCTTCCACACGTTGTCTGTATGGAAGGAGATTAACATCCCGAGTTTCCCACTCTCCTTGAGCCTCCTTGATGATCAAATCCGAATCTACCATGATCAATAACTCTTCTACAGCCATGTCGATGGCCATGTTCATACCCATTAAACAAGCTTCATATTTGGCAGTATTGTTTGTACAGAAGAATCGAAGGCGGGTCGTGGGGGGATAGTGTTGTCTCGTGGGTGAAATCAGGATTGCCCCAATCCCAACACCTTTTGCATTTACAACTTCATCAAAGAACATTTTTCAAATGTTGGCGTCCTCAGAAGTTATCTTGACTGAATTTACCTCCTCGTCTGGGAAGTAAGTGCTTAGGGGTTGGTAGTCGTCATCGACAGGATTTTCTGCCAAGTGATCTGCCAACGCCTGGGCCTTCATTGCCGTGCGAGTGACATAGACTATGTCGAATTCGGTGAGCAGAATCTGCCACTTAGATAATCTCCCGGTGGGCATCAGTTTTTGGAATATGTACTTCAACGGGTCCAACCTAGTGATGAGGTAGGTGGTATAAGCCAATAAATAATGCCGGAGTTTCTGAGCGACCCAAGTTAGGGCGCATCACGTTCTTTCCAACAGCGTATACTTGGCTTCGTAGCTCATGAACTTTTTGCTCAAGTAATATATGGCCTGTTCTTTCTTTCCGGTTGCGTCATGCTGCCCAAGAACACACCCGAAGGAATTTTCCAACACCGTCAGATATAAGAACAAAGGCCTTCCTGGTTCTGGTGGGACTAGCATTGGCGGGTTCGACAAATATTCTTTGATCTTGTCGAAAGCGTTCTGGAATTCGTCCGTCCATTTGATGGCTGCATCTTTCTTCAACAGCTTGAATATAGGCTCACAAGTGGACGTTAACTAAGCGATGAACCTGCTGATGTAATTCAATCTACCCAACAGGCTCATGACCTCCTTGTTGGTCCTTGGTGGTGGGAGATCCCGAATAGATTTTATCTTTGTCGGGTCTAGCTCGATGCCCCGTCGGCTGACTATAAACCCCAGTAATTTCCCAGACGGAACTCTGAAGGCACACTTGGCCGGGTTTAGTTTCAGATCATACTTACGCAGGCGTTTGAAGAATTTCCTCAAATGTTAGACATGGTCATCTTGCGTCCTAGATTTAATAATCACATCATCCACGTATACCTCAATCTCCTGATGCATCATGTTGTGGAAAATGGAGGTCATGGCCCTCATATATGTTGCCCCGGCGTTCTTTAGGCCGAACGGCATGACTCGGTAACAATAGGTTCCCCAAGGTGTAGTGAAAGCCGTCTTTTCTGCATCTTCTTCATCCATTAATACCTGGTGGTATCCAGCATAACAATCCACGAAA
>ML242055.1:5461-26392 GCA_005239495.1 Nicotiana undulata
GTGTTGGTCCTAGCCTCGTCACTACTTCGTCGAGGTTAGGCTCGACACTTAGTCAGTACATGGGGTTAGTTGTACTGATGCTACACCTGCACTTCTTTATGTTGTGCAGATTACGCAGTTGGACCCGGAGATCATTGACGATCGGAGCATCTCATTCAGTCATACAGGAGACTCGAGGTAGACCCGCAGACGTTCGTGGGCCTTGACGTCACCTTCTACTTTCCACTTTCAGNGTGACACCAGTTCTGGGATTTGTTTATGGGTTTTCATTTCGGAAGTGCCATGTTGTATTTTGGTTATTTTGTTAAACTTCATGTGGTGGGCCATCGAAGCCTTAGTCGTCTGGTTAGTATTTGTTGTTAATGAGTTTTATTCAGTTCAAACGTTGGCTTGTCTAGCGGGTTAAACGTTAGACGCAGTCATGGCCCGAAGGTGGGATTTCGGGTCGTGACAAGAGAAGTATTTCCTGATAAGCAACTTTTTGCTATCACCCAAGACCCTCCCCCATGGTATGCGGACTATGTGAATTATCTGGTGAGCGGGGTACTTCCTCCTGAAATTGAATCTGAAGCTACAAAGAGGTTTCTACATGATGTGAACTTCTACTATTGGGATGAGCCATATTTGTACAAGAAGCGTTGTACAAATATGATTGTAAAGTTAGATACCAAAAAAGGAGGCCGAACTAGTGTTGTATGATTGTCACACATCACCCTATTGGGGCCATTATGGAGGCGATAAAACAATTGCAAAGGTATTACAATCCGGTATATTTTGACTAACATTATTCAAGGATGCCCATGCATTAGTTAAGAAGTGTGACCAGTCTCAAAGAACAGGAACAATCACAAAGAGGAATAAGATGCCTTTGAATAACATCATGGAGGTCGATATTTTTTATGTTGGAGAAATAGATTTTACGCGACCATTCCCATTGTCCATATGAAACAAATACATTTTTCTAGCAGTTGATTACGTGTTAAAATGGGTAGAGGCGATCGCATTGCCAACAAATGATGCCATGGTTGTAGCTGCGTTTGTGAAAAAGAATATATTTTCGAGGTTTGGGACTCCACGTGCTTTGATTAGTGATGAAGGGACATACTTTTGCAATCGGTTGTTCAATAACCTTCTAGCTAAATATGGAGTCCGCCATAGAGTTGCGATGACATATCATCCTCAAATAAGTGGACAAGATGAGGTGTCTAATAGAGAAATAAAGCAAATCTTAGAGAAGACAATGAGTGTGAATAGAAAGGATTGGGTTGCAAAGTTAGATAATGCCTTGTGGGCATATAGAACTGCATACAAAATGCCAATTGGGGAGCTGATGTATAGGCTTGTTTATGGGAAGGCATGTCACTTGCTTGTTGAACTTGAACACAAAGCGTATTGGGCCGTTAAGAAGTTAAATATGGACCTTGAAGCCACGGACGAGAAAAGACTCTTGCAGTTGAATGCGTTAGATGAGTTCAGACTGCACTCTTATGAAAATGCTAAGCTTTACAAAGAAAAGACAAAGAGATGTCATGACAAGCATGTATTGGTAAAAAAATAGACATCACACGTGTAATATATTCGATGACAAAGCAATCTATGTGGAGAAATGGAAAAGTGACAGATGGATGAGAGTTTAGAAAGAGGTACGGAACAAAGAGGTATGGGGTAAAACACCCACGAGACAATTAGAAGCGGGAGCTCCAATCTAATTGAGGAGTTGAAGAGACACGATCAGAATGAACCGAGGCAGAATAAAGGGCAGATTCAAAGATCATCAATCAATGAGCCAAACGTTACAGAATCTTCACGCAACAATTACCATTACCTATTGTAACGTTATATTAATGATATAAATAATCATTAATGCTCAATCATTAAGAAGAGTATACGTTATATTAAGAAATTTCCTATAAAAGGGAGTAGGATCTCACTTGTATAGAGATGTTGGAACCACTATTGGAATATATTTGACATTTCTGTGCTCTTATTATTTTCCTACTTTACAAGTCAAATTTCTATTATTATTCTTAGTGAATTTTCTTGATTATCATAATCCCGAGTACTTCTTAAAATATCTTTGACTAAAAATTCGGTTCTTTGGTTAAACAAATTGGTTCAGTTACCGAGAATATGATAATCCTTTTTTGCATTCCAAAATTATCTTTACTGAATCATGTCGAACACCAACGACAACAACCAACAGGAAACTGGAACTCCAGACCCATCGCCTCATGGAACTCTACGAGGGTCAAGGGATAACTCCCCGGAAAGATCCACAACCCACAACAATGACCAGGTTGGAAATGAACAAACACGAGAGCAAGACACTATGAAGCAGATAGTTGCTGAATATGTGAGTGAAGCTCTTCAAGCTTTCGTAACGGGGTTACCAACTATACCACTTACGCCTCCTCCAAACAACACTACAATTGTGGAAAATCCACAGTCTGGACTGGCTAATTCTGGAAGTAGAGGCACTCCAAACAAATCCCTTGAGGGGATACCAGGTATGTCTAATAATTCAGATTTACAATCTTTAATACTAACCCTGCAGAAACAGGTAAAGGAACAAAACTATCGTATCGAGCAAATTCATAATGTACCACCTGTCATTAAGGGGATTGATATTGACAAATACTCTCAACAACTATGGAAGCCAAGTGCAACACCTTTGCATATTCCCCAAAAATTTAAAATGCCTGATATACCAAAATATGACGGGACAGCTGATCCACGTGATCATGTGACTGCATTCACCACGAGAGTAAAAGGAAATGACTTGACTAAGCAGGAAATCGAGTTTGTGCTTGTCAAAAAGTTTGGAGAGACGCTTACCAAAGGAGCACTAACATGGTATTCTCTCTTACCCGAAAATTCTATTGATTATTTTGCTGAGCTTGCAGATTCGTTTATAAAAGCACATTCTGGTGCACAAAAAGTGGAAAAAAGAATGAAAGATATATTCAAAGTAAAACAGGGAGACGTGGAGTTGCTTCGTGAATTAGTAGACAGGTTCCAACGGGAAAGGATGTTGTTACCGAGAGTGCCTGACAATTGGGAAGCTATGGCATTTGTAAGCAACTTGAACGAAAAAAGCTCCGAAGCCACGAGGAAACTCAAAGAAAGTTTGCGTGAATTTCCATTTACAACATGAAATGATGTTTATAACAGGTAGAACACTAAATTACTAATTGAAGAGGATACCATAACTCAATCAAAAGCAGAAGACATGACGAGTTCTAGGCGCTCAGAAGCAGAGAGGAGAACTGGTAAAAACAGGTACGAGCCATATATGGGACCTTCGGGACGAGAAGCTCATTCCAAATTTGAAAACACCCGGCCTGATCATAGACCGTCAAACAGAGATTCAAGTTCATCATCATCTAGATTCAGAAAGGATCGAGATAAATGAAATAGAGGTAATAACACGTATGAAAGAATTGGAGACTACAACTTCAATGTAAGTACTTCCGATTTAATTGCTGTATTAAGAAATATGGGTGATAAAGTTCGATGGCCCAAGGAGATGAGATCAAATCCAAACAGAAGGAACCCAAACCTCTGGTGTGAATTCCACAATGATCACGGGCACAAAACATCAGACTGCAGGTTACTTCAAGGTGAGGTAGAACACTTATTAAAACAAGTCTATCTAACAGAATTATTTAGTGAAAAAGGTAAGCAGGCATATATGAAGAACAAGCAGGAGCCTCCAAAACCATTGTCTCCGAAGAGAACAATAAATGTGATAAATGGAGGAGATGAGGTTAATGGCGTGACCTATACCGCAACAAAAAAGACAACGAAGTTCACAATAACCCACGAGAAACGGACTCGTGAAACCTTGGAGGCTGATAGCATAACATTTGACGATGCATATGCAGATGGGTTATTGATCCCACACAATGACGCACTGGTAATATCTTTACTTCTACAAGACACTAATGTGAGAAGACAACGGATTGATCCAGGTAGTTCGATTAACATCATTCTACTAAGAGTGGTGGAAGATATGCTGATGGGAAACCAAGTAATTCCAAAAGCACGATCCTTATCCGGATTCGATAATTCTACTGTCATAACAAAGGGAGAAATTGCATTGAGTACTTATGCAGAGGGCGTCGTCAAAGAAACAAAATTTCAAGTTATTGATTCAGACATGGCCTATAATGTAATTTTGGGAAGACCATGGATTCATGACATGGACGCAATACCATCCACTCTACACCAGGTTATCAAATTCCCTTCAAAATGGGGAATTCAGCAGATTCGAGGTGATCAACAAATTTCAAGGAATATCAATTCAGTAATGCACTCGAATAAAAAAGAAGCGGAGGAAGAATCAAAAGATGCGAAATCAACTCAAACAGATACGGGAACAAACGATAAAGACACGATGAATCAAATCACCATAGATGTAACATCAAAACACACGGACATGGATTCCAGACCTGATGTTATTTAGGAACCAAAAGAGAATGAAAATATAAAGACAACTACTGAAGAGCTCGAAGTTGTTCCACTGTTCGAGCATAAGTCTGATAAAAAAATCCACATAGGAGCAAGGCTCAGCCCGACCATAAGAGGTAAGTTAGTTGAGTATTTAAAATCAAAAGCAGATTGTTTTTCCTGGTCCCATTCAAATATGACAGGTATACCCCCTGAGGTGATGACTCATAAACTAAATGAGGACCCATCATTCATACCTATCAAGCAAAATAAAAGGAAGCAGGGATCATTCAAGAATCAAGTGATCGATGAATATGGGGACTTACTGTTACAAAGTCATGCCTTTTGGCTTGAAAAATGTTGGAGCCACGTATCGAAGGCTAGTAACCAAGATGTTCCAGGAACATCTGGGTAAAACGATGGAGTTATACATTGATGACATGTTGGTGAAGTCAACACAGGCTGAAGACCATTTCCAACATCTTTCAACTACATTCGAGATCCTCCGCAGGTATAACATGAAACTAAATCCAGAAAAGTGCGCCTTTGGCGTCGAATTAGGTAAATTTTTGGGTTTTCTCGTATCAAATAAAGGCATTGAATTAAATCCTTCTCAAATTAAAGCTATTGAAGAAATACCTGATATACTCACGAGCAAAAAAGAAGTTCAAAGACTAACAGGTAGGATCACAACTTTAGGAAGATTCATTTCAAGATCTTCAGAGAAGAGTTTAAAATTCTTCTTAGTACTAAAGAAGTAAAATCAGTTCGAATGGACTGAAGAATGCCAGCAAGCCCTTAAAAACTTGAAAGCCTACCTATCAAATCCCCCACTACTATCCAAATCAAAGGAAGGGGAAATGTTGTTCATTTATCCTGTTGTTGCAGAAATAGCTGTGAGTGCAGTCTTGGTAAGGGAAGACAAAGGTAAGCATTCTCTTATTTACTATGTAAGTAAATCCTTACTGGATGCAGAAAATAGATACCCCCATCTAGAAAAATTAGCCTTGACTCTAGTCATGGCAGCTAGGAAGTTAAGACCGTACTTTCAGTGTCATCCAATTGCTGTTGTAACTTCATATCCATTAAGAAATATCCTGCATAAATAGGAGCTATCAGGTAGATTGGCTAAGTGGGAAATAGAACTAAGCGAATACGACATCGTTTATCAACCTAGGACAACAATAAAGTCTCAGGTCTTAGCCGATTTTGTTGCGGATTTTAATACTAGCATAATCCCTGAAGTAGAAAAAGAATTACGGATCTTTACCTGAGCTAATCCAAGAACATGGACTCTATTCGCTGGCGGTTCTTCTAATGTTAAAGGAGCCGATATGGGAATTATTTCAATACCACCTTCGGGTGAAAAGATAAGGCAAGCTATTAAATGTTATCCTATCACTAACAATGAAGTAAAGTACGAAGTTGTCATTGAAGGACTTGAATTAGCACGAGAACTCTCAATAGAGAAAATCGTGATCAAAAGTGACTCTCAGTTGGTGGTGAACCAGATGCAAGGGACTTATACCGCTAGAGAAACTTGAATGCAGCAATATTTGGAAAAGGCACGGGACCTAGTGAGGCAATTCCAGTCATGGAAGATCATACAAGTACCTAGAGTGGAAAATGCAGAAGCGGATGTGTTAGTTAACCTCGCATCAGTTACAGATGTAACGAATAAAGAAAATGCTATTGTGATACATTTATTTCATTCAGCAATTGACCAGGACCAGAATGAGGTAACATTTGATAATCTAACCTGGGATTGGAGAAATGAAATTGTAAATTTTTTGCATAATGGTATTGTGCCTGAAGATAAGAAAGAAGCTCAAGCACTTCGACGAAAAGCTGCACGGTACTGCCTAGTTCGTGACACTTTATATCGCAAAATATTTGGTGGTCCCCTAGCAAGGTGCCTCGGACCTAATCAAACTGATTACGTGATGAAAGAAGTACACGAAGGACGTTGTGGAAACCACGCAGGTGGAAGATCTCTATTAAAAACTCTAATCAGAGTAGGGTATTATTGGCCTAGGATGGAAGAAGACGCTGAAAATATCGTAGCTAAATGCAATAAATGTCAGCGATATGCTAACAACATGCATCGACCCGCAGAATTACTACATCCGGTTATATTACCTTGGCCATTTATGAAATGGGGAATGGATATAGTAGGACCTCTATGTTTAACCAAAGAATTGGATTCTTAGTCAAAGTTATTTTAAGAAGTACTCGAGCTTCTGATAATCAAGAAAATTAAATAAGCATAGAAATTAGACTTGTAAATAAGAAAGCAATAAGATCGCATAAAAGTAAATGTATTTCAATAGTGGTTCGAGTGTGTCCATACAAGTGAGATTTTACTCCCTTTTATAGGGAATTTCTTAATATAACGTCTACTTTACTTAATGATTGGGCATTAATGATTAATAATACCATTAATGTAACGTTACAATAGGTAATCGTAAATGTTGCGTGAAGATTCTGTAACGTTCGGCTTATTGATTGAAGATCTTTGAATCTGCCCTTTATTTTTTCCTAGTTCATTATGACCGTGTCTCTTCAACTCCTCAATTAGACTTGAGCTCCCGCTTCTAATTGTCTCTTGTGTGTATTATTCCGTACCTCTTTGTCTCGTACCTCTTTCTAAATTCTTGCCCAGCTGTCACGTTTCCATTGTTCCACATAGATTGCTTTGTCATCACAGGTATTACATATTTAGCAATTAAATATTTGGTAAGTGGATACTCATTTATGGCGGAAATTTTTTGTCGCCGTTTCACTCGTACCATTGCACCTGTCTCTGAGTGTACGCATCACTTGTCACTTCCATTTAATGCACGTTCCATGTGGCATTTTCAGACTGGTTCTGCAATTCATCAACGCCTTTTAGGGCTTTTTGCGGCTGCATCAGTCACGAAGTGATAGGTTTAATTATGACTTCCACATCAATGTTTTTTCCATTTTTTTACGGTTTCCTTTGTGTATAAATACCCTTTTTTTGCCTTTTCTTTTACGAAAAACTTCCAACTTTCCTTCACTGCTTGTAAGTTCCTCTTTCATGCAAATATGTCTTCTTCAAATCGAGATCCCAAGAAAGTAATCATAGTAGATGAACTATCTTCTTCTTCTGTTCCGATCCGGAGTAGGAGGGGCGGTAGATTAAGAAGTTTGGGTTCTACACCTTCTAGGGGTTCTTCTCCTCCACGTACCATTACTCCCCCACCATCTTCTAGGGTTAGTATTACTCCATCTTCTTCTAGGGCTAGAGCTTCTATATCTTCTTCTAAGAGTAGAGAATCTAGCGAACCACTTCGTGAACCAAAGGTCGATGAGATTGTTCCTAGTGAGTTTTCTTTTGTAAAGGACAGTGAATCCATAAGAAAACATCTTTCGTCCATGACGTCTCATGATCATGCTGATCTTTACCCTACTCAAATCACTGAGGGTTTGATTTCACTCGTGCGTAGAGATTGTTATTGGAAATTTGACTTCCCAGTCTTAGTTCCCAATCAAAATCAGAGAATAACTTCTTACAAAACGGGATATTCTTTTGTGTACACTTACCCCTAGGGTCCAAGCCTCCTATCGACCCTGTCATTATAGAGTTTTGTCTATTTTTTAATGTGTGCTTGGGACAAATCGGTCCTCTTATATGGAGGGCATTAGCATGCCTCAGATATTTGGCAAACTTGGCTTCAGTTCCTTTTACCTTTCATCATCTTATTCATCTATATTCTCCTATGTTGTTCCGCCAAAGAGTTTTTACTCTTGCGGCTAGAAGTAAGAGAGTTTTAGTTATCCCTGATGATGATAAAGATAGAGGTTGGTATGTCCAGTTTGTTGCTGTCCCTACAAAAGGTTTACTAGGTGAAGAAAATCTCCCCTTCCCTTAGAAGTGGAACTTTGCACGTGAGTTCAGTTTTGCGCACTTTCTTCTTCATTTTTGATAGATTTTCAGTACCGTGATTGTTCTTTTTTTTTTTTGCAGCAACCATGGGAACCGTCGAGGAGATCTCCGATTTTCGTGGTTGGCTAGAAAAATTATTGTTGATCGCTCCAATGGAAGAACGTTCTTGGAAGTACCTCTCGACGAGGTTTGGTTGGAAAGTGAAAAGCCATGGTAGTTTTTTTTTTACATTTCCTTTTTCTCCTTATTAAGCTTCTTTAATCCCTTTTATTTGTTAGTGTTTCCTGCTCGTGGAGTTTCTGTTGCTGCTGTTACTGCTTCAAAACTTTCTTTGGCCAAGGCTCAAGAAATTATTTTGAGCTCCTCTTCGTCAAAAAGGAAAATGGATGGGTCTTGGACCTTGGAAGATGAGGAAGAGCAGGAGGAGGGTTCACTGATTCGGATGTCATAGAGAAGAAATGTCGTGTTTGACGACGAATCTGCTCCACTTATTGATCCATCTTCTATGCCTGAGTCAGAGCATTCCGCCCCTATACAATATGAAGATGAAACTCCTTCCGCAACCAATGAATCAGTTGGACAATTGTTCTATCAAGGCTTTGGCACAGTTTCAGAGGAGGCACCTCTTGCTATTTTTCCTCCATCTGCTCTAGTGGAGCTTTCATCTGCCGCACCTATTGCCATTTCTGCTCCTCTGCTTGTTCCACTTGTGGCTCCTTCATCTACCCCTACTTTCGTGCCTTCTATTGTCGAAGTAGGATTTTCCAGTACTGGGGAGATGAAGCAAAATATGATGGAGGTTCATGCGAGAGGTACTTAAAGAAATCAGGCCAGGCGGATGTGTGGTTGAAGCCTCTGATAGGCCCGGTTGAGAAGTCTAAGTTAGAAAGCCATAGCTCCTTAACTTGGATGAACGAGATTGTACACTCATCCTTAAAGGTATCCTTCATGTTATTATTTCTTTAAATTTTACCGTATCTAACTTCCCTTTTTGTGCAGATAAATCTTATTGGTACAAAATTGATGAAAAGGATCATCCATACAGAGCAATTAATGAATGACTATCATACCAAAGCTGATAACTAGAAGGAGAAATTCGAGAGCCTTCAACTTGATATGGAAGCAGTAGAGGAGGAGAAATGTACCTTAGAGCAGCAGGTTAGAGTGATAGCAACAGAATTGGCCATTGAGAAGTCTTCATCAAGTCAAGCAGGCAAAGATAAGAACATCCTAGAATCTTCATTTGCGGAGCAACTTTCTCATGCTACTGAAGAGATAAGAAGCTTGAAGGCTTTATTGGACCAGAAGGAGGCTTACGCTGGTGAACTTGTGCAATCACTTACTCAAGCTCAAGAAGACCTCCGTGAATCTTCAAACAAGATTCAATTTCTGGAAAGATCCCTTGCCCCTTTGCAGGCTTCTTATGATGGTGTCGTGGTTGAAAGAGATGATCTGAGAGCGGATGTTGAACAATGGGAGAAGGATTATGAAGATATTGAGGATAAGGCAGTTGTCGATGTGAGTTGGGATTATTTGAATGCCCGACTTGATACATTGACGGAAATGGGCCAAGAAAATTTTGACTTGCAAATTGAAATTGCCAAAACCAAGGAGACAATCGAAAAGTCTCGGCAAAGTCAAAAAATTTCATCACCTGAAGTTGAAGTTCTAATGGGTGATGAGATCGTGCTTGATGAAGCCGCTGCCCAATCCTTGCCATCTCAAGCCTCTCCTTCTGCTGATGAAGATAACCCCCCTAGTGTTTAGTGAATGTGTTTATCAAGCCCTTTTTTCCCCTTTTGAATCAATTGGTGGTTACCTCTGGTCCCATTTGGGGGTGGAGTATGGTTAGTAAGTCCCCAATGAAAACTTAGGGGAACCTTTGTATGAACAAGTTCGGTTTGAACTAAGTTAATACTTAGTTTCTACCATTATATAATATCAATATTTAGCATAACTTGTATTTATCGAGTTTTCATTTCACTCTTAAATTTTTGCATGCTATTATGTTCGGATTTCACTTTTACCCTTGGTTATTTGCATAAAAAAATGCTTCAATATTTCGTGTATTTTCGAAATAAACACGATTTATAAAAGACGGCCCTTTTATGAACGACACTTAATGAAGAAGATGTCTCAACTTCATAATGGTGTAAATATACAAAAGAGAGATAGGAATTCACATGATTTCTGAGTAATGTTTTGAAGAAAGTCTTTATATTATTCAAAATTTCGTAACATTTTACATGTGTTCAAGTATCGTCTATGACTCTTTTGTAACTGTTTTCTTTTACAACAAATTTTGAATAAACACGGGGAATTTCTACCAGTAACTAAATTCTGCCTTTGACCTAAACATTCGTTTACATTCACGAGTATGTTCTTTGTAGGTTTCTGAATCAGGATTTGTGTTTTTGTCTTCGGCTCTTTGATTTCGCTCGTAAGTTTTGATTTGTTAGGAAAAATGGATCTTCAGGCTTGAGATTTGACTCTTTTGATAGTCTTCTTTGCCTTCCCCCCAAGTGTTTGAGCTTTGAAAAATGAAATCTCGAGCACTTGACTATTCCTTTCTTGTGGTCCTTTTCCTGAAAAGGAAAAACATACGGGACTCGAAGGTATATAGTTTTAGATGATGACTGCTTAACCCTTTTGAAATGTCCATCAGAAGGTTGTAACCCTAGACCAGGAATTCATTTACTTCCTCGTGTCTATTAAGGTCTAATATCATCATTTGGTTATGGGTTAGCTTTTTGCCAATCATCTAAAATGGTTAGTATAACTTTAACTGTACTAAATAAAATCGTACGTAATGATACCTGACCGTTGGTACTCCTCTTGCTTAGAAGTAATACTTCTTCAAATGAACAGCATTCCAACTTGTTGGTAAAATCCTGTTGTCCATAGCTTCTAACTCATAAGCGCCTTTTCCAGCAATACCGCGCACTTTGTAGGGTCCTTCCCAATTTGGATTTAGCTTTCCTGCTCCAACCTTTTTTGTTGATTGAAAGACATTTTTAAGAATAAAGTCCCCAATTTTAAAATATCTGAGATGAGCTTTTCTCTTGTAATACCGCTCTATAATTTGCTTTTGAGCTTCCATGCGTATTAAAGCGGCTTCTCTCCTTTATTCAAGTAAATCCAAATTTGTTCTCAAATCATCGTTGTTTGTCCCTTCTGTTGCTGCTGTGAATCTCGCGCTTGGTTTGCCAATTTCTACTGGTATTAGAGCCTCTGAACCGTAGACAAGTGCGAATGGGTTTTCTCCCGTGGCTGTCTTTGTTGTAGTTCTGTAATCCCATAATACTCCTGGTAGTTCGTCAGGCCAATTTCTTTTGATTTTTCCAATTGTTTCTTCAAGTTATTGATGATGATCTTATTTGTTGACTCAGCTTGCCCCTTAGCTACGGGGTGATAGGGGAAGAAGTGATATGGTTGATTTTCTAGCTTTGGAATAATTCCGTGATTTTTTAGCCTATGAATTGCGGGACGTTGTCACATACAATTTCCTTCGGGGCACCAAAGCGGCATATGATGTTCGCCAGATAAAGCTCTTTACTTCTTTTTCTCGTACCTGTTTAAAGGCTTCTGCCTCCACCCATTTTGAGAAATAATCTGTTAATACAAGTAAAATCGTACCTTTCCTTTGGCCCGGGGTAGAGGTCCTACTATATCCATTCCCCACTTCATAAATGGCCAAGGTGATATAACCGGATGTAGTAACTCTGCGGGTCGATGCATGTTGTTAGCATACCGCTGACATTTGTCGCATTTAGCTACAAAAGTTTCAGCGTCTTCTTCCATCTTAGGCCAATAATACCCTACTCTGATTAGAGTTTTGACTATAGATCTTCCACCCGCGTGGTTTCCACAACGTCTTTTGTGTACTTCTTTCACAACGTATTCCGTTTGATTAGGTCCGAGGCACCTTGCTAGGAGACCACAAAACATTTTATGATATAAAGTGTCTCGAACTAGGCAGTACCGTGTAGCTTTTCGTCGAAGTGCTTGAGCTTATTTCTTATCTTCAGGAACGGTACCATTCTTCAAATAATCTACAATTTCAGTTTCTCCAATCCCAAGTTAGATTGTTAATTGTTACCTCATTATGATCCTGGTCAATTGTTGAATGGAATAAATGTATCACAATAGCATTTTCTTTATTCATTACATCTGTAAGTGATGCGAGGTTAGCTAATGCACCTGCTTCTGCATTTTCCTCTCTGGGTACTTGCACGATCTTCCATGATTGGAATTGCCTCACTAGGTCCCGTGCCTTTTCCAAATATTGCTGCATTCGAGTCTCTCTAGCGGTGTAAGTCCCCTGCATCTGGTTTAGCACCAGCTGAGAGTCGCTTTTGATCACAATCTGATCTATTGAGAGTTCCCACGCTAACTCAAGCCCTGCAATGATAGCTTCGTACTCTGCTTCATTGTTAATTATAGGATAACATTTAATAGATTGTCTTATCTTTCACCCGTAGGTGGTATCAAAATAATTCCCAGACCGGATCCTTTAACATTAGAAGAATCGTCAGTGAATAGAATCCATGTTTCTGGATTAACTCCGGTAAAGATTTGTAATTCTTTTTCTACTTCAGGAATTATACTGGTATTAAAATCTGCGACAAAATCAGCTAAAACCTGAGACTTTATTGCTGTCCTAGGTTGATAAACGATGTCGTATTCGCTTAGTTCTATTGCCCACTTAGACAATATGCCTAATAGCTCCTGTTTATGCAGGATATTTCTTAATGGATATAAAGTTATAACAGCAATGAGATGACATCGAAAGTATGGTCTTAACTTCTTGGTTGCCAAAACTAGAGCCAAGGCTAAATTTTCTAGATAAGAGTATATAGTTTCAGAATCCAATAAGGATTTACTTACATAATAAATAGGAGATTGCTTACCTTTGTCTTCCCTTACCAGGACTGCACTCACAGCTATTTCTGTAACAGCAAGATAAATGTACAGCCTTTCCCCTTCCTTTGGTTTGGATAGTAGTTGGGGATTTAATAGGTAGGCCTTCAAATTTTTGAGGGCCTGATGGCATTCTTCAGTCCATTCGAACTGATTCTGCTTCTTTAGTACTGAGAAGAAATTGAAACTCTTCTCTGAAGATCTTGAAATGAATCTTCCTAAAGCCGCGATCCTACATGTCAGCCTTTGAACTTCTTTTTTGCTCATGAGTATTGTATTTGTAAAAAAGAGCTTCACGCGTGTAATAATATTGATGACTCAGCAATCTATGTGAACAATGAAAACGTGACAACTGGACGAAACTTCATGAAGAGGTACGAGGCAAAGAGGCACGGAATAGCATACCCACGGGATAATCAGATATGAGAATC
The DNA here is from genome assembly GCA_005239495.1 of Nicotiana undulata. Classification (NCBI taxonomy): domain Eukaryota; kingdom Viridiplantae; phylum Streptophyta; class Magnoliopsida; order Solanales; family Solanaceae; genus Nicotiana; species Nicotiana undulata. Next base: position 19,172 of record ML242055.1, read on the forward strand.
TTAACCTAATTGAGAAGATGAAGAGGCAGGGGCAGGATGAATCCAGGCAGAATAAAGGGCAGATTTGGAGATCTTCAATTAATGAGACAAACGTTACATAACCTTCACGCAACAGTTACAGTTAATCATTGTAACATTACATTAATGCCATTATTAGTCATTAATGCTCAATTACTGAAATGGTAGACATTATATTAAGAAATTTCTTATATAAGGGAGTAAAATATAACTTGTACATTCAAACTACTATTGCAATATACTTACTTTTTGCACATCTTACTGCTTTCCAATTACAAATTTACTTACAATTATTAGCTTATTCTTTGGTTATCAGAAACCCGTGTTCTTCTTAAAATAGCTTTGGCAAAGAATCTAATTTTTTGGTTAAACAAATTGGTTCCGTTACCGGGAATATGATAATCTTTGTTTACTTTCAAACCACATTCTCTGAATTATTTCGAACGCCAATGACAACAATCAACAGAGAATTGGAACTCCAGTTCCATCACCTTCAGGAACCCCATGGGGCTCAAGGGATCATTCCCCAGTTAGGTCCACGACTCAAAACAATAATAACAACGCAAATGAACAAACAGGAAAACAAGATCAGGTGAAGAAAATGGTTGATGAATACGTGACTCAAGCTTTACAAGATTTCATGAGAGGATTACCAACTGCATCACCTACGCCACCTCCTAACAACACTGTAACTGTGGAAACCCCACAATATGGGTTAGCAAACTCAGGAAGCGGAGGCGCTCTAAATGAGTCACTTGAAGCGAGACCAGGTATGTCCAATAACCCATAATTACAATCTTTATTACTAACCTTACAGAAACAGGTGAAGGAACAAAACGATCGGATTGAGCAAATCCTTGGAGTACCACATGTCATTAAAGGCATTGATGTTGATAGATATTCTCAACAACATTGGAAGCCAAGTGCAGCACCCTTGCCTATCCCCAAGAAATTCAAAATGCCTGATATTCCCAAGTATGACGGGACAACCGATCCACGTGATCATGTAACTACTTTTACCACTGGAGTAAAAGGCAACGACCTGACTAAATAAGAAATTGAGTCAGTCCTAGTGAAGTTCAGAGAAACACTCACCAAAGGAGCATTAACATGGTATTCCCTTCTACCCGAAAATTCTATTGAATCTTTTGATGAGCTTGCAGATTCTTTTATAAAAGCGCATTCCGGTGCGCAAAAAGTCAAAAAAAGAATGGAAGACATATTCAAAATAAAACAAGGAGACGTGGAGTTGCTTCGTGAATTTGTAGACAGGTTTAAACGAGAAAGAATGTTGCTACCAAGGGTACCTGACAATTGGGCAGCCATGGCATTTGCAAGCAATTTAAATTATAGGAGTTCTGAAGCCACGAGGAGACTCAAGGAAAGCTTGAGGGAATTCCCAGTCACAACATGGAACGACGTCTATAACAGGTATAACACTAAGCTACGAATAGAAGAAGACGCCATTGCTCAATCAAAAGCGGAAGATCGAACCAGTTCAAGATGCTACGAACCAGAAAAGAGAATAGGTAAAAACACGTACGACCCTTATATGGGACCTTCGATGCGAGAAACTCGTCCCAGGTTTAAAAAGGCCTGGTCAGAATACAGACCATCAAATAGAGATACGACTTCATACTCATCAAGATCCTGAAAGGATCGCGATGAACGAAGCAGAGGTAGTACAAGAATTGGAGACCACAACTTCAATGTAAGTACTTCTGAACTAATCACAGCACTAAGAAATATGGGCGATAAGGTTCGATGGCCCAAAGAAATGAGCTCGAACCCAAATAGAAGGAATCCAGACTTCTGGTGTGAATTCCATAACGATCTTGGACACAGAACGTGGAATTGCAGATTCTTGCAAGGAGAGGTAGAACAATTATTAAAACAGTGATATCTAACAGAACTATTTAGTGAAAAAGGTAAGCAGGCATACATGAAGAATAGGCAAGAGCCCCCGAAACCACCATCTCCAAAGAGAACGATGAACGTGATACATGGAGGTGAGGAGGTAAATGGAGTAATCTGTAAAAGAACCACAAAATTCACAATTACACATGGGAAGAGGATTCGTGAAGACTTGGAAGCAGACAATATATCATTCGACGATGCAGATATCAATGAATTAATGCTTCCACACAACGACGCACTGGTAATATCCCTACTTAAACATGACACTAATGTAAAAAGAGTATTGATTGATCCAGGTAGCTCAGTCAACATCATTTTGTCAAGAGTTGTGGAAGAAATGCTAATGGAGGATCAAGTAATACCAAAAGCACGAGCCTTATCCGGGTTTGACAACTCTACGGTCATAACAAAAAGGGAAATTGAGCTTAGCACCTATGCAGATGGAGTAATAAAAAATACTAGATTCCAAGTCATTGATACTGACATGGCCAATAACGTAATCATGGGGAGACCATGGATCCATAACATGAAAGTTGTTACATCTACCTTACAACAGGTAATTAAGTTCCCTTCTGAATGGGGAATTCAAAAGATTCAAGGCGATCAACAAACCTCAAGGAATATAAATTCCGTAGCATACTCTAACAAAAATGAAGAAGCGTAGAAATCAAAAGACGAAAGATTCGTTCAAGAAGGTATGAAAACAATTGTTATTCAAATAGGTACAGAAGCAACTGTTAATCAGACAGGTACATGAGAAACTGTTGTTCAAACAGGTACGAAAGCAACTATTAATCAGACGGGTACAGGAGAAACTGTTGTTCAAATAGGTGCGGAAGAAGGTAACCACGAGAAGACGAACCAAGTCACCTCGGAAGAAGTATCAAAACATGCGGACACGGATTCCAGACCTGATGTCATTCAGGAACCAGAAGAGTACGAGCATATCAAAACGACTACGGAGGAGCTCGAAGTTGTTCCACTATTTGAGCTGAAGCCAGAACAAAAATTCCACATAAGAACGAGGCTAAACCCTAGCAGAAGAGGTAAGTTAATTGAATATTTAAAGGCTAACGCAGATTGCTTTGCTTGGTCCCATTCAGACATGACAAGAATTCCTCCGAAAGTGATGACTCATAAATTAAATGAAGATCTATCATTCGTGCATGTCAAGCAAAAGAAAAGAGAGCAAGGACCATTCAAGAACCAAGTGATCGACGAAGAGGTACAAAAACTCTTGAAAATTGGTTTGATACGTGAGGGGGACTTACTGTTACAAGGTCATGCCTTTTGACCTGAAAAATGCTGGAGCCACGTATCAAAGGCTCGTGACCAAGATGTTCCAAGAACATATGGGGGAAAATATGGAGGTATACATTGATGACATGCTGGTAAAATCAACACACGCGAAAGATCACTTCCAACATCTTTCAATTACCTTCGAAATCCTGCGCAGGTATAACATGAAACTAAATCCAGAAAAATGCGCCTTTGGCGTAGAATCGGGTAAGTTTTTGGGTTTCCTTGTATCAAATAAAGGAATAGAGGTAAATCCTGCTCAAATTAAAGCTATTGATGAGATACCTAATGTACTTACGAGCAAAAATGAAGTTCATCGACTAACAGGAAGAATTGCAGCCTTAGGAAGATCTATTTCCAGGTCTTCAGAGAAGAGTTTTAAATTCTTTTCAGTTATTAAAAAGCAGAATCAGTTCGAATGGACTGAGGAATGACAACAGGCTCTCAAAGATCTGAAGGCCTATCTATCAAAACCCCCGTTGCTATCTAATCCAAAAGAGGGGGAGAGGTTGTATGTCTATCTTGCCGTTGCAGAAATTGTCGTAAGTGCAGTACTGGTAAGAGAAGACAAAGGTAAACAATCTCCAATTTATTATGTAAGCAAGTCTTTATTAGATGCTAAAACTAGGTACCCACATCTAGAAAAATTACCCTTAGCTCTATTCATGGCAGCTAGAAAATTAAGGCCATACTCTCAATGTCATCCAATCACTGTTGTGATCTCATACCCGTTGAGAAATATTCTGCATAAACAAGAACTATCGGGAAGATTAGATAAATGGGCAATAGAATTAAGCGAGCATGACATAGTATATCAGCCTAGGACTGCAATAAAGTCTCAAATTTTAGCTGATTTCTTCGCTGATTTTAATACTAGCATAATCCCTGAAGTGGAAAAAGAGTTACAACTCTTTAATGTGGCTAATCCAGGAATATGGACCCTATTTACTGACGGCTCCTCTAATGTGAAAGGAGCTGGTTTGGGAATTGTTTTAATATAACAAACGAGTGAAAAGATACGACAATCTATTAAATGTTATCCCATAACTAACAATGAAGCAGAGTACGAAGCTGTCATTGCAGGGCTTGAACTGGCACGAGAGCTCTCAATCGAGCAAATCGTGATCAAAAGTGACTCTCAACTAGTGGTGAACGAGATGCAAGGGACTTACACCGCTAAAGAGGCTCAGATGCAACAATACCTAGAAAAGGCACGAGACCTGGTGAGACAATTCAGTCATGGAAAGTTATGCAAATACCCAGGGAGGAAAATGCAGAAGCGGATGCATTAGCTAACCTGGCAGCAGTTGCGTAAGTGACAAATAAAGACAATGCAATTGTCATACACCTATTTCATTCAGCAATCGATCAGGATAAAATGAGGTAAAATTTAACCATTTAACCTGGTATTGGATAAACACAATTTTAAACTTTTTGCAGAATGGTATCGTACCCGAGGACAAGAAAGCAACTCAAGCGCTTCGCCTAAAATTTACACGGTATTGCCTCATTCATGACACATTATACCGAAAAATGTTTGGGGGTCCCTCATCTAAGTACCTCAGACCCAATCAAACATAGTTCGTTATGAAGGAGGTGCACGAAGGACACTGCGGAAACCACTTAGGAGCAAGATCCTTAGTTAAAACCCTAATCAGAGCAGGGTATTATTGGCCCAAAATCGAGAGTTTCGTGGCTAAATGCGACAAATGTCAACGATTTGCTAACAACATGCATCGAACAATGGAGCTACTTCACCCAGTAATGTCGCCATGTCCATTCATGAAATGGGGTATGGACATAGTGGGACCCCTTCCCCCAGCTAAAGGAAAGGTACAGTTCTTACTCGTATTAACTGATTATTTCACAAAGTGGGTGGAGGCAGAAGCTTTTAAACAGGTGCGAGAAAAAGAAGTGAAGAGCTTCATATGGCAAAATATAATATGCCGCTTTGGAATACCGAAAGAAATCGCATGTGACAATGGCCCACAATTCATAGGCTCACAAATCACAGAATTCTTCGAAAGTTGGCAAATCAAAAGAATCACTTCATCACCATATCATCCCGTAGCTAATGGGAAAGTTAAGTCAACCAACAAAGTCATCATTAACAACCTAAAGAAACGGTTGGAAAGAGCCAAGGGAAACCGGTCAAACGACTACCGGCGGTATTATGGGCTTACAGGACTACTGCAAAAACAACTACGGGAGAGACTCCATTCGTGCTTGTTTAGGAAGCATAAGCTTTAATACCCGTGGAAATTGGCGAACCAAGCATAAGGTTCATACCAGAAATGGAAGAAACAAACAACGACGAGTTGAAGACCAACCTGGATTTGCTCGAACAGAGAAGACAAGCTGCACTAATAGGTATGGCAACCCAAAAACAAATTATAGAGCGATACTACAACACAAAAGCTCACCTCGGATATTTCAAAATCGGGGACTTCGTCCTTAAGAAAGTCTTCCAATCAACGAAGGAAGCTGGTGCAGGAAAACTAAATCCAAATTAGGAGGGACCTTACAAAGTCCGTGGCATTGCTGGAAAGGGCGCTTATGAGCTCGAGGTTATGAACGGCAGAATCCTACCAACCAGTTGGAATGTTGTTCATCTGAAGAAGTACTACTTCTAAGTAAAAGGAATACCCCCGGTCAGGTATCATTACGTTCGATTTTACTTTTGTACAGTTAAAATTATACTAATTGTTTTAGATGATAGGCAAAAAGCTAACCCATCACCAGATGATGATATTAGACCTGCAAAGAACGAGGAAGTAACTGAATTCCCGGTCTAGGGTTACAACTTTCTAATAGACGTTTTAAAGGTTTAAGCAGTCATCATCTAAAAACTATATACCTTCGAGTCCCGTATGTTTTTCCTTTTCAGGAAAAGGACCACAAGGAAGGAATAGTCAAGTGCTCGAGATTTCATTCTTCAAAACTCAAACACTTGGGTGACTATACAACATGGAGGGAAAAGATGAAGCAAATAAGACTATCAAAAAGTCAAAGCTCAAGTCTAAAGATCCATCTTCCCAACAAGTCAAGTACTATGAGCAGAATCAAAAAGAGCCGAAGACTCAAAATACAAAATCTGATTCAAAAACCTTCGAAAACATATTCATAAATGTAAATGAATGTTTCAAAAACATATTCTTAAATATAAACGAATGTTCAGGTTAAAGGCAGAATATTAGTTACGGGTAGAAATGCACATCTCTTATTCAAAAACTTGTGATGACCCAAAAGGTCATCCTAAGTAATTCTAGCCAAATCTGTGTTTCGAGGCCTCGAAAGCCTTCGTTAATCTCACCTCGATGTGCGTGTGCAGCCCCGGCGTGTAGCCGGGAAGTCCTTATGTTGAAATTTGATGAAAATGGAATTTTATGATAATTAAATGAATAAAGTTGACTTTGGTCAGCATTTTTGGTAAACAGACCCAGACCCGTGATTTGACAGACCCGAAGGGTCCGTAGGAAAATATGGGACTTAGGCGTATGTCCAGAATTGAATTCCGAGGTCCCAAGCCCGAGAAATAAATTTTTAAAGAAAATTGTTTTCTGAAAATAATAAAGGATTTTGGAAAGGAATAATTATGTNTGCAAATGTGCGTGTTTTAGGTTTTGAGACCCGAGGGCTCGGGTGAGTTTCGGATAGCTAACGGGGTGTGAAATGCATGAAAAATCTGGTGTTTTTGATGTTTTACTGGTGTCTGGTGTAATATCCTTCGCGAACGCGGCCAAGGGCTCGCGAACGCGAAGGGTAAATTATGGTGGCCTGGGCTTTACTCGACGCGAACGCGGAGCACTGGACAGTGCTTCTACGCGAACGCGTCCCCAGGGGTGCAAACGCGTAGGCTTAGGGTGAGGCCGGGGGGCAGGGTGGGTTTGTTCTTCGCGAACGCAGGCGTAGGCTCGCGAACGGGGAAGCCTAGGAAGTTAGACCTTCGCGAACGCGGCCCTAGCTCCGCGAACGCGTAGGTCCCAG
>ML242056.1:0-74200 GCA_005239495.1 Nicotiana undulata
GAGCTTTTCCGATTCCCCGGTCTCGCGAGTCATCGCCAGAGGCTCAACTTGAACGTCAGCGTTACTTCCGTCCTCCCCGTGTTAGTTCCTCCCGTCCTCCCCGTGTTAGTTCCTCCCGTCCTCCCCGTGATCGTTCTTCTCGTCCACCACGAAATGACCCTTCTCATTACCGTCTTGATAATGAAGATTCATCAGACGGTGATGATAATGATATAGAATGAAACAATCATTGAGTACTTTTATATACTTTGAACTAGACAATAGAACTTTGGTCCGTTTTGGAATGGGCTTGTAATAAGTGTTAACTTAGTTTTGTTAGTTAAATGTGTTAGTTCTATTGAACTTTATACGTTGTTGGTTTTTAATGTTGGTTTTAATATTGGTTTTAATGTTGTTGTTGTTGTGCTGTTAGTTCGTATTGTTGTTGTGTTAGTATTGTTGTTGTTGTTGTGTTAGTATTGTTGTTGTTATTGTTGTAATAGGATTTGGTATGCTGGCAGGTGGTGTGGCTGCCAAAATAGGCAGTTTCTGCCAAAATAAAACCCAGAAAAGCGACCAAAGTTGGTCGCTATTGAACCCAGATTTCCAGAATAGCGACCAAAGGTGGTAGCTAATTAACCCAGATTTTCAGAATAGCGACCAACTTTGGTCGCTATGTTATTAAAAAAAATATTTTTCCTGGAATTTAGCGACCAATTGTGGTCGCTTTGGTTTGAAACAAATTAAATAAATTATTTAAAAAATTATTTTTTCTGGAAATTAACGATCAATTGTGGTCGCTTTTGTTTAAAACAAATTAAATAAATTAATAAAAAAGTGACCAACTTTGGTCGCTATTTTCCAAATTTTAAAATATTATATTTTATTTACAGACCAAAGTTGGTCGCTATATTTTGTATAATAATAAATAAATAAATATTCTAATTTAAATATAGAGACCAACTTTGGTCGCTAAATTTATATTATTAAAATAATAAAGCGACCAAAGTTGGTCTCTATGTTAAAGGGACCGACAAAATAGCGACCAAGCCTGTTTGGACGCATTTTGGCCGCTTTTCACTGTTTAGGGACCAACTTCGGTCGCTTTTTGTGGTCATTTTTTCCCGAATTTTTAGTAGTGACACTCCCTAGCGAAACACAGTGGAGATTATTACACAAAAAAATGACCAATGGACCATAGTGTCTCACCAAAGGAAAATCAGAAAACCTCCTAATAATTCTCCTACCCCTAACCTAAGCTCGTTCCAGTGGAAAAACTGAACCTAGACATCACCCAAAACCAACAACAACCAAGGAACCATATAGGTCTTAGGGATGTAACCAGCGTGGACTCATCGGTCAATACCCTAACCCCAAAGGACAACACTAAACTACCTGAAACCAACGTAAAATCTGACCTCCAAAAAGACTATGGTTTAGGCAATAACCTAGGGCATCAACATCAACAAAATACCCACACCTCAGGCATTTCCACACTAGACCATAGAGTGAATAACACAAAAAAGGAACCACCCCACAATGATCCTAGCATTTACTCACATAAACCCTTGGGGCATTAATACCTCCCAAACAAAAAAACCCAAAAAACCTTTCTTCAAATGTGCCGGAGGGAGAAAGCAATAAGGATCAAAATATGGACATAGACCCTACCATCCCTGCATCTAATCAATATTCTTTATTAATGCAAGACACTATTAGCCCACAAAATCGAAACATCACCCCGTCCCAGAAACCTAGTAGCCCCATAGAAAACAACTATAGTACAAATCAATCTCACACCTTGTCAATCCCAAGTCAAAATCCCATTAATGAACAAGACAATTTGAATCCTATAATGAAGAAAACGGACACCAAGGTCAATGACCCAAACTACATAGAAACGGATACTACTATCCCAATATATACCAACAATGGCCTCAACTCCCTTCCCCTATAAGACACAAAGAATAACAAAGACAAAATACAAAATGCCAAGACTCCCACCCAGCAACCACAACAGGAGGTTCCCCAGGCCTCGAAGAAACATGTGGACATGACCCCAACAAGTGAATCAGCCCCAAACCCCTTTGATCTTCTCCACAAGGCCCATTCAATTAGACCATGCACCCCAATCTTGGCTGGAATAAGGACTGATGGGCCAAGCATTGAATATAACTATACAACTAGAGGGGAGAGGCATAATAGTCCAAATAGGATATCCAAGCTACCTAGCCCAGATAGTAGCGGATGGCCTCCAACTGGGCCTAAACATTGCAATGATTCGACCATGGATGAACACTCACCAACTCCACCCTTACCCATTCCCTATGCAACTGAACTCAGGACCTCATCCATCAGCATGGAGCCTTCAAACATGGTCTTAGCACACCACACACAACCGACCCAATCTAAGCCTACCACTTTACCCGAACCCTACCAATTTTCCAAATCCAACCCCTACCTTTCAAACAGCACCACCTCAGTAAACACCCCATCAAACAAGCCAATCCCCAAACCCCAGCAACAACAACTTCTCTACACCAACACCCCAAGCAGCAACACCACTCCCCTTGCAGAAACTGAACCAAACACAGATGGAAGAGGGGGAAGAAGAGGAAGATGCACCATCCGAAAGAATAGTTGAACACGGAGTGCTGCGATACCCAAAAACAATGGTATTCAAGGCAAGAAAAGAAAAAAAGTTCATCTTAAGCTGCCAAGTGGATTTGAGGAAATGCTCCATCTCCATCAGGAAGATGAACCCGTCAGGATTATACCAACATGCAGTGGTGCTAGTGCCAACAATGTTCACGCATTACTGGACTCACAGGGAAAGCCTGATGAACAGCCTAAGCCCTACTAGCAGCCATGAAAGAGGTGACCCAAACTGCACAGGTGCAAGTAGCGCAGAGTTTAGAAGAGCTTTTAGAGAAATGCTGGATTACCACAAACCCAACATTGTAGCCTTACTGGAAATGAAGCTGGAAGACCACCATGATTTGATGCACGACTTTGGCTACTCAAGCCTTATTCAAATGCCTGCCAATGGGAACTCGGGGGGCATTGTACTCATGTGGAACAATGGAGAAACCATAGTGGATCAAATTGGAGGGACGAACCAAGAGATACACGCCGTGGTAAATGTGCGTAACTCAACAAAGAGTTGGTTATGTTCTATTATTTATGCTAGTAACTTATTGGAAGAAAGACAAATCATATGGCAAAATCTTAAAATAGTGGCTAATAACTACAAAGGGCCATGGCTAGTTGCAGGAGACTTCAATGAAGTCACTCGCGCCTCGGAAATTTTTGGAGGATTGCACGTAAATTATAATCGAATCTCCCACTTCCTAGACTGCATGAACCATTGTGGACTTAAGGTTTAAAGGTCCGAAGTTTACTTGGACAAATAAAAGGAAAAATTGCAAAAAAATAATCATGGAGCGACTTGATAGATGCATAGAGAACTCGAAATGGTTAGAGATGTTTCAGGAAGCTAGCGTCAAGCATCTAACTAGAGTCCACTCAGACCACTGCCCAATAAAACTAGACTTATTCTAAAATTTCCCAACTAATAGTAATATTTTTAGAATAGAGTCTATGTGGCTATCCCATCCCACCTTTAAAACCCTAGTTGTTACTCATGGTCAGACCAACCAAATATAATAAAAGCCATAGAAAACTTATGTTCCAAGGTAATGGATTGGAACAAAAATACCTTTGGCAATATTTTCAAACGAAAGAACAAAATCCTAGCTAGATTAAAAGGTATCCAGAATTACCTGAACTTCCCCCACAACCAATTCCTCATAAACCTTGAAAATGAACTCCTAAATGAGTACAAAGTTAGTACTTATGCAAAAGGAGGAATAATGGAAGCTTAAATCTAGGGTGAAATAGATTCAGGAGGGAGACGCAAATACAAAATTCTTCCATATTACCACTGTGAAAAGAAGAAGGAAGAATATAATTCTTTGTTTAAAAGACGAAGCAGGAAACTGGTTCCAGGATCAAAATCTCATCAAAGACCTAATTATTAACAATTACACAGATCGATACTCTACGGGTCACGAGCAGTCCATGCTCAATAATATTTACATGACCTACAACACAAAAATTAGAGACCAAGACCACCCATACCTAAGCAGTATCCCCAATGTAGAAGAAATAAGAGGGGCTCTGAACTCTTTTAAACCCTATAAATCCCCTGGACCAGACAAACTCTACCCTTTCTTTTACCAGAAATATTGGAAGGAGACGAGCAAACACCTCATAAACGTTTGCCAAGACTCATTCAAATCCAACAAAAAATGCTTAAAAGCATGAATAACACCTTTGTTTGCCTTATCCCCAAATGCCAAAATGCTGAAATAATAAGGCAATTTAGACCCATAAGCTTGTGCAATACGGCTTATAAGGTCGTCACTAAGATAATTGTTAATCGTATTAAGCCCTTCCTAGCCAATCTCATTCATCCTTCCCAAACTAGCTTTATGAAAGGCAGAAGAGCTGCCGATAATGCCTTAATTATAAATGAGGTGCTAGACCACCTAAGAAAAAATAAAGGTAAAAAAATCAAAATGATGATTAAAATCGACCTAGAGAAAGCTTTCAATAAAATCGAATGGTATTTTGTTAGATTCTATCTCATTTCTCTTAACTTCTCCCCTGACCTTATTGATATTATAATGTCCAGTATTTCTACCACCACCACGACTATTCTAATCAACGGCTGTAAAACTGAATTCTTTGAGCCCTCAAGGGGTATTAGGCAAGGAGATCCCCTATCCCCGTATATCTTTATCATATGTATGGAAATGCTCTCTGGATTGATTGACCATGAAGTAGATTGTTGTAGATGGACATCTATCAAAATAGCTCCCAAAAGCCCGAAGTTGTCCCACCTGTTCTTTGCAGATGACCTTATCCCCCTAGCTGAAGCCAACCAAAAAAGCTACAACTCGATTATAGACACGATCAACAAATTTTGTAAGGCCTCCGGGCAAACTATCAATTTTGGAAAATCAAAAATTATGTTCTCTAGAAATACCCCTACGGACTATAAAGACCACATTAGCAAGTGCTTCTCGATGAGAAATACTAATAACTTTGAGAAATACCTAGGGTTCCCTATGCCCAATGCCAATCCTACCAAAAAATATTTCCAATTCATTTTAGATCGAATGAATACTAGGCTAAAAGGTTGGAAAACTAAGTTTCTAAATATGGCTGGTAAATCAACCCTTATCAAAGCAACCTTAACCGCAATCCCCAACCACGTTATGCAAATATACGATCTTCCTAAAGAAACCCTTAATAAAATAGAATCAATCCAAAGAAACTTCCTATGGGGTAGCACGGAGGAAAAAAAAAGAAATGCCACCTTGCTAGATTGAGCATAGTCACAATGCCAAAGAAACAAGGCGGATTGGGCATAACACCCACTGGAAAAATTCCTCCTTCAATGCGTCTTTAGCTTGGATATATAAGAAAGAGAAAGAGGCCCTGTGGGTCAAAACCCTTTCTAGCAAATATGGCTATAGGAAAAGCAAAAATCTAGGCTCCCACGCTTGGAAAGTTATTAGGAAGGGATCTATAATTTGTAACGGAAACACCAAATGCTTAGTAGGAAACGGGATGTCCATAAGTGTATGGCAGGATAGATGGATAACTCAACTAGGAGCCCTTAGGAACTATATACAGGTCCCTTACCTGCAAAGGAACTAAACCTAAAACTCGTCAACATTATCAAAAAATGGGACATTCGACCTTAGAGACTTATCCTTCGAATTTCCCCCAAAAATAGTCTCCAAGATCAATAGCACTTACATAAAGCAATCTTCGCCCATAACTGACTCGTTTGCCTGGGACTCAAAAGAACACAACCACTTCTCCACCAAGGCCTCTTATGAGGCAATCTCAGATAACATAAGTGATAATAACAAAGACTATTCTTGGCTCTGGAAAATTAAATCCTCAAACAGATTAAAATACTTCATATGGACAGTCATATGGGACAGGCTACCCACCAAATAAATGCTCGCCAAAAGAGGGATGTGCCACGACGACACTTGTTGCATATGCAATAGGGAGACTGAAAATACTGAACATATCTTCTTCCGTTGCAACTATTCAAGATCCATCTGGGCACAAACAAGAACTGATCACCATTTCCCTCTAAACTCTATTGATAAAGACCCCTTGTTTAATTGGCTTAAAAAACAACTTGCATCAATGAAAACCTTCAACTACCATTTTCTTTGGGCAAACTTTCTCCCCTTCCTTCTTTTGTATATTTAAACTTTAGGAATGAGATTCTCTTCCAGGGAAATAAATCTTCCCCTTCCATAAGCCAACCCATTAGCAGAACTATTGAATATATATACCTTGCAAAAAACCTATGCATAAAACTTCCCAAGAAAACTATTTTTCTAAAATGAGAGCCCCTGCTACAAACTTCTATAAGCTTAATATTGATGGATCTTGTGAAAGGAATCCAGGGGTGGGAGGAGTAGGAGGGGTATTCAGAGATAGTAGGGGCCAGTGGACCTTGGGATTTAACATGAGAATTGAACATGCTACTAACATATACATGGAAATCCTGGATCTGCTCCATGGAGTCAAATTAGCACTTAAGGAAAACCTCCTCCCAATAGTAATTGAGACTGGCTGCCTGGAACTAATAAATCTCCTTAAATATAACAATTATCTCTACCAAAATTTGATTGACGATTGCAGGTACCTATTGCGGAAGGCGAATGATCCACCTTTGAAGCATGTTTTAGGGAGGCTAATGGAGTAGCGGACCTATTAGCCAAAAATGGATGTAACTTGGACACTTTTTATATTTTGCAAACTTATGTACTCCCCCCCCCCCCAGGCTTTTGTTTCTCATGTAATAGAAAGAGAGACCTCTCGTTGTAATAACTCTTAGTATGTCGTTGTCTTAATAAAATCGTTCCTTACAAAAAAAAAAACTTTTCCATTCTCTATTTGAGTAAGAGACAATAAGAACTTTTGTTAGATTTTCTTCGGAGCGTGAATGTGAAATGGAAAAGGCACTTGTTGGATCATACAACTTCATCTCAAACCTTTCATTGCCTGTAAATACGTAGGCATCCGAGTACCTTGAGTAATATTGGTGGAATTAAAATTCTTAAGTACACACAAGAAATTTGTGGGCTCGAATTATTTTTACATTTCTATTCTAACTTCTGATTTTCTGGTTTTAAACGCAGTTTTACTAACACTTTTCCCTTCTTAAATGATCATTGAACTTTTTTCAAATCCTAACAGTGAAAAACAATATAATTTTCTTATAATCTGATTACAATGTGCAATATATATGTGTTGTCTAATCTCAATTTCCTCTCTAATGCAAAATAAGAAGGATTAACTATATTATCAATTGAGAAAGACGTATAAAAGAAATTGATTATATAAAAACTATTAATAACTTTGCATCTAAAAAACCTAGAAAAACTGATTTAACTTAAAAAATAATAACTATTTTTTTCCAAAAAAGTTAATCCTTCATATAATTTAGTTTTAGGCCACAAAATTTGTCGGGCCGCCTCAACAACCAAATACAAGCAATGATATGTTATTTTGTTTATCATTGTACAGTCACTAAAGACAAACATATATATATATATGTATATATATATATATATATATATATATATATATATAAACTGATACATACAGATGGTGGCCTAGTTAGGCGGCTATTACAAGATAGTATATGGTAGGATGTCATTATACTACTACTAGCAGATGGTACTACACTGTGATATACATATCAGCAGTGAGATTTGCTGAACAAGTAACATTGGCACGAGGGTTCATTGTCAGAGTTTCCTGTGCTGGGTTGCTGTTGACCTTGCGCAAGGCGTCCTGGAGCCAATGATATCTGCCTATCTTCATCAAAAACTTGTTGCACAAAAACTGGTATATCAGCAAAAACATACGGCACAATGTTGTTAGAAAAATATTTTCTTGCCTTTGCTAGTTGATCCGCCACTCAATTTTATTCTCTGTACGCATGTTGGACTACCGGATTACCTAATTGGTCCAGGAGGTACCTGCAGTCATTTCATGTTTACATATGAGATATTCCTAAGTTCTAACATTTGGATAATTTCTTTTGCATCCACTTCCACCTCTAGTGGAGTTAAATTATATTCCTGGGCCAATTGGAGTCCCGTAAGCAGTGCATGTAATTCAGCTGACACAGAGGTGCCTCTTGGGACTGTTCCTGAAATTCTAGTATCCATTCAGCGTTAGAATTTCGAAAGATTCCTCCAATTCCATCAGCCTTTCCAGTATGAGCTCCATCCGTGTTTAGCTTATAAAGATTAGACCTTGGAGGAGCCCATATAGGGTACCTAATCTCCTTTGCCTACACTTATAAGAGTAGGCAGCCAAGTAGGTAAATTCAACGGCCTGTTGGTTTGTAAGGTTAACATTAACCTTCTCCTTAGTGGAGTGGAAGTTATTTTTATTACGAGTTACCAAATATTCCATAAGCATATTGGGAGATATGTGTTACGATTCATATTATAGGGAATCGTTAGGTCTTTTGAGTGAATTAGCGCATGGATCCAAGTTTTAGTGCCTAACATGAATAGTAGTGAAGTAATGAGATTCATAAGACCCAATTCTTGCCAGTATGTGACATCATTGTTGCAGGAAGAAGTGTTCCAGACTTTCCTCCTCTCGTTGGCAGTAAGCACACAAGGCATCCTGAATTAGATTAATATTCTTAAGGTATTTTTTAATAGGAAGTCTCTCATGATAGAGGATCCAAATGAACGATTTAAGGTTGGATAGGTAGTTTCCATATCCAGGTGAAAGTTGGAGGATTGTTAATGTGTTTTGCTAATCCTGTTTCCCAAGCTTGAGACAGTGACTGTGTAGAAAAAGTTTTCGTCGGAGTTAAACTCCAATAAAGGGCGTCTACAGTGGTTACTAACTTAGAAATGTAGGTTGCTGCAATGTCGTGTCTTAGTTCCTGTGGTAAATCAAAAGGGACGTTGTTCCAATTCCACGCGGTGTCACTTAGGAGCGCATATATTTTAATATCCTTATGTCCTAAAGGTAGTGGACCATGTATTAAGGAGCGGATAGGTGTCCCAACATGTATCCACGGATCATCCCAGAATTTAATATTCTGACAGTTCCCAATCTTCCATTTGATTCCCCGTTGGCAGTATTCCCATCGTTGCAAAACATTAGACCAATTTTTTGAGTGGGAGTTGGTGTTGTTCTTGTTAAGGTACTTATTTAGTAGTAAACATGCCCACATGGCATTAGGATACTTAAAAACTCTCCAAGCTAAATTTGCGTGTAACACTGAGTTCTTTAGCCCAAGTTTTTGTATCCTAAGCCTCCTGCTTCTTTTAGGGGTGGTTATCACATTTCATTTTATTAGATGTACCTTTTTTCTTGTAACAGTACTTCTCCAAAGGAAATTCCGCTCGTGTTGTTCCATTCTTGTAATAATGTGAGTTGGAAGTTTTATATTGCATAATATGATTCGGTAAATTATTTAAGGTAGATTTTATAAGAGTAGCTCTGCCTGCCATAGTTAGGAAATTTATTTTCCATCCTGCCAGTCGATTTTTAAAATTGTCAAGTAGAATTAGAAATCTTCTTGTTTAGGTCTTCCGTGGAACACTGAAAACCCTAGATATTTGCCAAAAGAAGTTCCCTCCTTAATACTGAAAGAATCAGTTACAGTTTTTTGAAAAAATATTTTTGATTTATCAAAATTGATTTGCTGTCCTGAATGATGGGTGAAGTAATTTAGTACATCGATTATTGCATGAAAACTTTTAGTTGTAACTTTAGATAGTAATATAATATCGTATACGAAGAAAATATGTGATAGCGCTGGACCTTGTCTTGAGATACGAATAGGTTGCCATTGGAGGTAGCCCACAAAATTAGAAATACAACGAGAGAACATTTTCATACACATTATAAAAAGGTAAGGGGATAAAGGATCACTCTGCCTTATGCCTCTAGTGGGTTGGAAGTATTGCGTCCTTGATCCATTGACTATGATAGAAATAGAAGTTGTTGATATACAGGACATGATTAAAGTTACCATTGGTGCCGGGATGTTAAAATATATGAGGGTCCTTCTGATAAAAGACCATTCCAGGCGGTCAAAAGCTTTTTCCAAGTCTAGTTTTAGGAGCATGGCAGAAGTTTTGCCTTTTATTTTTGCATAGTAATTTAATATTTCATGCACTATGATGACATTGTCAGAAGCTCTTTTCCCTTGCTGGAAACTAGTTTCTGTAGGCCCTATTATTTTTCCAATAATAGGCTTAAGGCGATTAACAATAATTTTGTAATAAGCTTATAAGTAGTATTACAAAGACTAATTGATCGGTACTGTTGTATAGATGTAGGATGCTCTATTTTAGGCACTAGGCAAATCAGAGTTTTGTTTAGTTCCGTAGGGATAATCCTAGAATTAAAGATTTCATGACAGAAATGAATAAATATTTTACCTACGTCTGACCAGTATCTTTGGTAGAAGTAGGGATGTAGCCCATCCGGACCCGGTGCCTTGTAAGGTTTGAAGCTATACATAGTCAATTTAATTTCATCATGCTGAATAGGCTCCCGTAGCTGTTGTATATCAATTGGCGATAAGTGGAACGTGTTTGGGTCTTGATGAAATTTTGTGGAACATAAATCTTTTGTAGTGAATAGTGATTTATAATAATTGATAATGAGATGTTGCAAGTCAGAGTGGTTGTTAATCCAGTTTCCCACAGGGTCTTTTAAAGCGTTAACTCTATTCCTCCGGAGTCTATGAAAGGTCGACATATGAAAAAAATTTAGTGTTTGCATCGCCTTCATTTAGCCAGTTGATGCGAGATTTCAATTTCCAAAATTCTTCCTCTAAGCGTGATATGTTACGATACTCTAAATTTAGTTGTGTTTCCAGTTTTGTAGGAATATGCTTGTCGGGTAATGAATAGAAGCTTGAATCCCTACTAGTCTAGATAGTAGTTTTCTCTTTTCTTGAAATATGTTAACAAACGTTTGTTTATTCCAACGAGAGGTTACTAGTTGAAATTTATTAACTGTATCTAGCAAGGGCTGGTCTTTAGACCAAATGTTACGATCTATTTGTTGAAACTGTGGGTGTGATGTCCACATAATTTCGAATCTTAATTATGGAGTATACTTGGAGGGGGTTCTAAAGTAATTAAAAGCGGACAATGATCAGAATGAGTACGTGGCAAATGTTTTACTATCACTTCTAGGTATAAATTTAGCCATTCATAGTTAGCTAGAAAGAGAGCAACGCGTTGTAAAATTGTGTATCCATGCCTGCGTTTGTTAGTCCATGTGAAACGACTACCCTAAAATCCTAGATCAATTAACTGACATTAATTAAGGCATTTACCAAAGTGGTCAGATCTATTATTATTAATATGGAGGCCTCCAAACTTTTCCTTTGATTCTAATATTTCATTAAAATCTCCCCCTATCAACCATGGCATACATACAATGTCATGCAAATTAACTAAGTTATTCCAAAGAATATTACGTAAGTGGTAGTGACGGCTAGCATAGATCGCAGATAAAAGCCAAGGGGGTTTATTGGGACATACTTGGACTACACAATAGATCTCCTGATCAGTAAGCCTCAACTCCCTTACATTTATACTATCTTCATTCCATAGCACGAGCAGACCGCCTATAAGACCATTGGCTGGTACTTGTGACATATTTGAAAATTTAAAATCATCACGAAGTCTCGTGTGATCTTGCATGTGGGTTTCCAGCAAGATTGCTAGCACTGGTTTATGGTTATCCAATAAAGACCTAAAGTGCCTACGAAACTCAGGATTGTGTAACTCACGACAATTCCAGACTAGGAAATTCACGTAGGAGTTAGGATTGTTGATCTGCCTTATAGGAGTTGGTGTCATCGGACTGACAACATAAGTTGGTGTCTGATCCAGACACAGTGAGAGAGGGACCTGGTGGAGAGTCAGAATGATCACCATGACATATTTTCTTACTTCTGGATTGGTTGTTCGACGAAAATTGAGACTACATGTTACCATTTCTGGTGGACACTTTAGAATAACTTTTTTTCGAACTGTTCCTTTAGGTTGTAAAGCTGGACTCCCTTTAACCACCAGAATTCTGTTCTTGTTTCCCTCATCTCTGCAAGTATCTCTGCTAACTCTTGCCTTGTTTGTGCATCTAGTGCGGGAGAAAATTGTGGTGGTGTGACATGTGGACTGTCCTGTGGTGTGAGACTCTTTAATGGACTCAGTGGACTCAAGCACGCGGAGAGTGGGTTGAAAGAGTTGAGTGCTTGGAACCAAGGTGCATACACTTGCCCATGTGATGGGGTGGATAGAATGGCAGGAGGTTGAGAGTTGGGTTCCAAGTTGGACTCATTGGGCTCATGGGGTAGGGCCAGTGAGCTTGGGTTGAGGAGGACGCCTGATGCTCAAGTAGGAATGGTGTTTGAGTCGTGTACCATTAATTCTGAGAGTAGGCCTCTATCCCCAACCTCATTCCCTCGATCACTATCTCCGCTAAGTGTGTAGGGTTCTGGACAAGGAGGATAACCTCCTGATTGTTAATTCAACTCCATAGTGAAGATTAGTGCATAACCCTGCATGCCCATTTCTAGCCAAGATTGGAGAGGTTGATCCATGGACATCGGTTAAGATGTATAGATCAGTGGGGTTGAGATGTGAGGAAGTTGTGGCCCCTGCATGGTTAACCTTGGGAGATGAAGGAAGTGATTGTTGTTCTGCATATTCTCCCTGAGATACGTGTGTTGGTTGTTGTTCATAAAGGAAGGTCTTTGCATTTTGTGAATTATCAGAATAGTTGTTTGAGACAGTAGGGGTTAAGGAAGTTTGTTTCCAGTGTTTATAAAGGACTTAAGCGGCAGACTAAACAAAGTAGATGTTATAGGGAAGTGGAATTAGGGATGGCATCGTGGGGGGTTTCACGTGTATTAGGGGCGGCTGGAGGGTAAAGCCAGTAAAACAGTGGCTTTAGGCCCCAGAGTTTTGGGGGCCCCAATTTTTGTTTGATGTCCGGTATTTAATTTGGGACATTGATGAATTCAAATTCTTATCGTGTAAAATCAATTAAAGTGGGAACTATTCCATAGAAGAGATTTATTTCATTCCAACTATTGAAATCAAATACTTCTCGTTAAAGAAGGTGATATGCTGTCCATCCCATCACAACTCTTCTCGTGAGGGCCCAAATCATTCTAAGAAAATATTAAGTATTTCAAAGTAGAAAAGTAAAATGTTTTATATTAAAAAAAGGATTACATTAATCATTAGAAAATATACAATACACTTCTAAACTCTATTTTTTTGTTAGGATTCTCATCAATGCAATAAGTATATTGAAGCATCATAATTTTCTTTTAATCAAAGTTATCAACTTCTTGTATCAGGTTCTGTTACTTAAGATTAATACTGCACATGAGAGATTAAATGATTGATTCAAAATTTTTAAGTAATTTTCTAAAAAGGGTAGAAAAATCTACATCAACAAAAAATATAGTATATGACTTTTTTTTTAAAAGGGCCTCACATTAAAGTTTGGCTTTAGGCCACAAAATTTATTGAGCCTGTATTGCAATCATTTTGAGTGCATTAAATTTGAGGAGACCTATTATCTTTGTCCCTATAGGTTACTGTAGGATGCAATGGTGTTATGTTTTTGCTATGTGGTAAAAATGAGGTGTCTAGGTGTTGTGGATTTATTGAAGATTTTTTAGCATTTGATAGGTCTGCGTAAATGACTGTATTAGTACGTGGACGGGGTAACTGATGTGTGTGGGATTCATGAGAAGGCGTGCTTGGGTCGGTAAAGTAGGGTAAAGCATGGGAGTGGGGATCAAGTAACGTAGGCTTAGCTTGTTCTACTTTTTGATTGAGCAAGGAGGACTGTTGCTTGAATGAGTAGTCTAGTTGGACAGTTGTGGGCTGCTGGTTGGGTCTCTCTACGGTGGAGGAGGTAGTAGCATTAGTTGGGCCAGGATGTAATGGGTTCAAATCCAAATTGTCTGCTGCTTGTACAGATAGCCCATAATCAATTAAGGGAGAGAATTTGTTACTGCTTTCCTTGTTGGACTGGTTAGGCCCATTAGTGTTAGTTGCCGGTAACCGGCCCAAGCATATTGCAGTAGGGTTAGGGGACTTACCTGGTAACGGCTGCGCAGATGGGTGCACCACTGGTGGTCCCGTCATGTCCATGGTGGTTTTAGGGGGTTTGTAGTTAGAGGTAACTTTTCATGGAAAAGTGACAGTTTTCCATTCAGTAGCATGTAGTATAGGAGTATTTAATGTTGTAGAGGAAGGCGAAGCGTTATTTGGTGACTGCTCTGGTGGATCCTGATGGTTAAATGAACAGTTCTGTCTTGCATGACCAGAGCGTCCACAACTAGTGCATAGCATATTAAGGCCCTCGTAAAGAAGTGCTTGTCTATGATTGCCTATGTAAATATGAGTTTTTAAAGGTTTTTCCAGCGGTATTTCAATGCAGATACGTGCATATCTTCCTCTTGTAGTGGCTGAAGTACATATATCTATCTTTAGCAATTGTCCAAATTTCGAGCCAACCCTTTGTAAGATTTCCAGGTCGTAAAACTCCGTTGGTAGCTCAGGGAGCCTGACCCAAATGGCCGAGTATGTAAGCTGTGTATATGAGGCGATAAATTTAGGCTCCCACTTACGTACATACAGGAAGTGTTTTAGGATGAACCATAGACCTCCCTGTAGAACCTTGTTCATGTTTTCTTGCTTTTGAAATTTTATAAGAAAGAAATCTGATCCCAGGTCAATAATAGGGAGGTTTTCAGTAGGTTTCCATAGATCCATCAGTTTGGCCCTTAGTATGTGATGAGCAATTCTTCGTCCAAACAGTTTGATTATTACCGAAAAGATTTCCAAGGTTCGTATAAGCGTGATTTATCAGTTGAGATAATAAGGATGAAGGTATCATCATCAGCAATATCAGTGCTGATTTCATCAGATAGGTCAGTTGTGAGAGCTGAGTGAAGGGAAGAGCAACTTATTGGATAGTAGTGTTTGGAGAAAGGTTGTTGGTTTGGAGTGTACACTAGTGTCATCTATTTGCATAGAGGTCAGATCAGGTGGTTCGGCAAGTGGCTGATGAATTTCTAGTTGCTGGTTAGAATCATTCATGGTTGCTAAGATTACTATGGGCAGGTTTTTCTTGTGATAGTTCTCTCTCTAAAAAGTTAGAGAGAAGTCAGAGCTTACATAAAGTTTGATTACTAGTACTCATTGACTTACTCAAGCCAAGCAACTCAACAAACCTTAAAATAATTTGTCATCCTCATTTTCTCTAACGCTGATAAATATATCGAAGGTAAAGTTGGAAAAATAAAAATTCAAAAAAGGGAACATATATCGCCAAACCTATTGTATTATATCGTATTGTTATTTTAAATACGGTATTTGTTTTGATTGTTACTTAAATTTTATTTTATCGTATTGTTAAATTCGTAACGACGAAATGTGCCATTCTATGTAACAACTGATTTGGCGTGGTTGCATCGTTATCTTGCTTTTTTTTTCCTCATATCACTGTTCATTATTATTAATTAATTTTATTTTATCATTTACCCAATCTTTTTATATAATAAATTTATTTCGTATCATAATTTTATTGCAAGTTTATTCTTTATATTGCTGGTGTGTGATATCATGAAATAACATCAAACGATACAATCTATTCAAATATAGTATTCATCGAACGATACAATACAATACACTACGATACATTATACAAATGATATAATCTATTCAAACATAATATTCATCAAACAATACAATACAATACGATACGATACATTATTCATGTTACTCTAACAACCATCCAAACTAGCTGTTAATGAATGAGCTTTCCAAACACACAAATAAACCAATCGAAAGTCAAATATCAACTTTGTCCCTGAACGGCAAGCACACATGACGACCTGAAGCTCTTGAACTCACCCTTAATGAATCTTCATCAGTGTTTGGTTACAAATTTAGGAAGAAAAACGAAAAACACCTTATTTTAATGGAAAAAGGAACAACTAAAGGACAAAAAATATTATCTTTCCCATATTTTTCTATGAAAGAAAGGATTCTTCCTTCTTCGGATTTTCACTTTCTTAATTATTTTGCAGGATGCGTTAGCTGCGTAGGAACCTTCTTGGTGTGTTTCTTTAAACCTTCAGTTATGTTGGTGGGACCCATACTACACGTGCAATCCGACAAGCCATACCTCCTCTGCTATGAACACCGAGGCCAAATCTCAAACTTCTCAGCAAACAACAAAGTCGTCTTCATCACTAATCGCAACACCACCAACAAAATGGCGGAGGAGGAAGCCATTGATGCCACCAATCTTCGCTCTGACTTTCTTCAGCTCCTTCGCACCCGCCGTCCTCCTCAAGGTCCCCCTTTTTAGTGTTTCTATTTCCTTAATTAGAATATTCTGAATATTTTTGAAGCTTTACTCCCATCGTAGTTGCCTAGTTTGAAGACCCATAGTCACTTAACCATCTGTCTGCTATACATTTTGATTGTTGAGATCACCTTTTTCTTTTTTCAATTTGGTAGACTTTGTGGACTAATCAACGAACTTGTATTCCTTCCAGTTCAACTCTCTGTGCTACCTGGAGAACCTGTGACTCATCCATTATATCAGGAAAATCCAAAGCCAACATTCAGTGAGGTCGTACAACTCCTTCATACATACGTATTTATTCTTTTTTGGTGCCATTTTGACCCGCGATATTTGTCAAATACAGGTAATGGCATCTTGCCCTAAGGAAGATATACCCAATTTCAAGGAACTTCTTCACGAGGAAAATTTCTACCTGACCACAGAGGTTACATGATTTCTATATTTTCATTACATTCATCAATCTACAGATTACTATATATTATTTTAATAAATGGAAGTAAAGGTATTTAAATGTTCCCCTTTCCCCCCTTCCCCAATGTGTAGGAAAAAAGCATACTGACAGAGATAAAAGAATATAATGCCCAGACCAGACCCCTTTCCAACATCTCTTGTGTATTGGATCTAAAGAAAAGAACTATTCTGTCAACTGGAATACCTTTATAAAACAAAAACAACTACGCTTCAATCTAAATATAGTTGGGGTCAGCTATATGAATCCTCACTATTCATTTCGCTGTTTTTGGACTAGAGTGCCTCAAAGTGTTTGTAAAGTAAATAAAAGTGTAAAGGTTTCTGCGATAATCTAAAAAATGGTGCTAGTAGTCCAATGAAGTGGCTATATCATTTATAATTCTTTAATTACAAAAACAACATATTAATTGAGAGATAAATGTAGGAATATCCTCATTTTTCAGAAGTAATATTCGCCATGTCTCATCCAACACCTCTAAATGAAGCGTATCACGGTCTTTAGCAATAATAAACCCAACAAAAGTTGAGGTCAAATCCCACAAGGAGTAGGTTTGTGCTATAGTGTCCAAATAAATGTAAACATGGCAATTCTTAAGTTTATCTTCAAGCAAAAGAGTGTTGATCAATTATGTCGACAATTACTACCAAAATTTAACTAAGGAATTCTATCGAACACGTAGAATGCAAATAAAAGTGTAGTGTTATCAAAGGCGAAAAGCGCAAAAAAGCTCTAAGGACTATTCGAGCATTACGCGAAAAGCAGAGCATGAGCTTTAATGAAGAACGACGCAAATGGAGAAAAACTACAAATATGTATGTGTAGTCCAAGACTAATATCTATAAGCATGAATACCAAACATATGGACAATGAAATTGAAGAAAATTTACGATAAAGTAAAATATCAATTGTTTAGCGTCACCTCTTCAGTATTACGTTCATTGGCAAGAAAAAGTATGCCTTAGAGGCTTGATAACAACACTGAAGCGCCCGCTAAGCGAGCGAAGCGCTCAACATGTTTTGAGCCTCGCTTCAGGGCTTAAACGTGCTTTAAGCGCGCCTTTGATAACATGGTAAAGGTGTAGTAACAAATAAGAGAAAGATACTAGGATTTTTTCCCCTTCAGGCAGGCTATGTTTTTGGGCATATAGATGTTCAATTCTAGTTAATTAAGCATGTGTTATGGCCTCAATTTCTATTCTACTAATTTAATGTCCTCCAACACTTAAAAAAGGATTTTACCCCAAGTTGCTCTTCCAAGTCAATTAAGACTCAATGATAAGAAATTGATTAGCAAGTAGAAATCACACTATTCCTACTAGATTTCATTAGTCAAGTGATTAACCCACTTAATTCCTTGGTAATTACTTGTACCTAAGCTAGGTTCCACTCTTCCAAGTTGGAACAAGCAAAATAGGCATGGATTTAGTGTTTGCAACCACAAAATTAATCAATAAAGCATGAAGTAATTAGATAACACAAAGCTTAATCAAACTTAGAATTTGTATTAACAACCTTAAAACATAACCCCACATAGGATTCACCATCCCAGCTTAAAAAGCTTAGCTAGACATAATAAGGAAAGAAAATACAAAAAGAGATGAAATTCTCAACATAATAGCTAAAGAGCAAAGAAAGTTTGTTTATAACAATGTTGAAGTCGCCCAAAACCTTAAGGGAAACTCGAAAAGCTGCTCTCCGATGTTCAAAGGGATCAAAGATGCTCTAAAGAATGACCTAGATTGCTATTTAAACTTGCTTCCAATATCTGGCAAAAGTGCCCCTGTGGTGTCCAGTCGTGGAGCCGATTGATGACCGTCTCCACTTTGGTTCTAATGCTTCACGTGTCTTCATGGCCTTGTTATGGAGCCATTGGTGTTTGTGGACTTGGACAGAGTTCTTTCAATTTCTTCAAGATAGATCATGGCCTGAATCGGCTCATCCACGATTCACATCGTGGAGTTGTTCGTCTAGCCATTCAATACCGTGGAGCTGGGCAGACTTCGCTCCAAATTTTCCATACTTAGCCATATTTTCATGCACTTTTTCATCCCTAGTTTCGGCTCCACTTTCTTCCATCATTAAGTCTTTAAATCTTCAATCCTTTGCTCCAAATTCCATCTCTTTTCATCCTTTTTTGATCAAATCCTTCATCAACTATTTCATTTAGGCTCAAACACCTGTAATCAACCGAATTAAGTTAGTTAAGGCTATTAATCTTACTTAAAGAACATTAAAACTCAAGAAAAAGGTATGAATAAGTTAGCAAAATACCAACTTATCAATCTCCAGCTGTCAGTATTGAGCATGAACTCACTGTTTCCAGGAAGGAGAGCAAGGGCGGTTGCCTGTCTTGGTATTGAGCATGAAGGGAAGTGATAAGAAGAAGAGGCCAGCTGTTGTCTTCCTGCATAGTACAAACAAATGCAAAGAGTGGTTACGGCCATTGCTTGAGGTGATATTCTGTTTTCTTCAAATTACTCTGTATCATCATGGATTAATAATGACAATTCTGTGTATGAGTCTCTTTTTACTTTTGGGTTCAGGCGTATGCTTCAAGGGATTACATAGCTGTAGCAATTGATTCTCGATATCATGGAGAACGTGCCACCAATATGACAACATATCGAGATGTAAGAACATAGCATTTTAATCTTGATTATCTTTTCATTCAAAACAGTATATTCAGTTCCAATAGGCTATGGGCGAGCTGTCTTAAATTTATACCTTGTACTAATTACTCTGCCATTTAGTAGCAAAACCTTTGGCCTTTTATTGTGAAAGATCCAATTTGTTGAGTATTAACTCTATGGCCTATGGAAGTACTGAAACTACTTCGCTTTTTCGGAGGATCTGTCCTTTATATCATGGTGTACTTAATTTCTGTTATTACTGGCTTCATATTGAGGAGGAGAAATAAAGAAGTGAACTTGCCACACTATTTTCTTTACATGGAATGCTTGGATGCTACTATTTGATTGAGTTGATATGCCTGACTGCTTTCTCTCTACAATTCAGGCCCTTATATCATCATGGAAGAAAGGTGATACAATGCCTTTCATATTTGATACGGTAAGGAAACTGAGACTTCTTGTTGAGAAAATGAACGTAATTCCACTGTTTTTGAGTTGAGAGAACTTGATAAAGTACAGTTTTTAATCTTAAACCACCGTGCTTATTATCTACTATCTAGCCTCTGAAAAGAAATACTTTTCTGCAAATTTTGAAGGTCTGGGACTTGATAAAACTGGCAGATTATCTGACAGAGAGGGAAGATATTGACTCGTCAAGGATTGGAATTACTGGTGAATCACTTGGAGGTTAGGCGAGTCACTTTACATTCAATATCAACTGTTACTTAAACATGTGGAGTTCATAATATGTTCTGTCTTGCAAGTTGCAGGTATGCATGCATGGTTTGCTGCATTCGCTGAAACTCGCTATGCAGTGGTTGTTCCTATAATCGGAGTTCAGGTGACCCTTGAAAATTAGTTTAAGTGAAGATAAGGAAAGAGTTATGGATATATCAATAGGATATTTACTGTGGAGATCTTGGAATGAGGTTGCAGGGATTTCAGTGGGCTATTGAGCATGACAGGTGGCAGGCAAGAGTTGACAGTCTCAAGGCTGTGTTTGAAGGTGACTGAAACTAACTTAACTTGTAATTTATCAGCTTATTGTAGTTGTGTATGTTCTTATCTGGAAATGTCATTTGTTTGTCCTTTCAGAAGCACGTGCTGATTTAGGCAAGAATGAAATTGATAACGAAGTGGTTCAGAAGGTCAGGTCTATTTGTCTTTCCTGCTTCTTGTACCCTATCTGGTTTCCTTGTTGCATGTCTAGTAAGCGACTTGGTCATTGTGTTTGTGCGGATCCTGATTAGCTTTACTCAAGTTGCTTCATTCTTTTTAATATAACTGGCCTTAAAGTGGCTGGAGATTTGGGACAATCATATCTTGTTTCTTATCATCACAGGGAAGGACAAGAGTAAAAAAAAAAAGGTAGAAGTAAGTTCTTAGGAGCAAGCCTGTGGCTTGATGTACTAGTTGCAGCCGTGTAAACTGGAAAAAGTATATGTATAGCTCTCCGAAAGACTGGATCAAGCGACTGTTCAAGTTAGACTTGTGGCAAGGCAACTTTTATAAATTCAATTGTATATTGTTCTACTTATAGTCATCAGTTTCCGAAATCCAGCTTTAGAACTTTTTAAT
Source organism: Nicotiana undulata (assembly GCA_005239495.1). Taxonomy (NCBI): domain Eukaryota; kingdom Viridiplantae; phylum Streptophyta; class Magnoliopsida; order Solanales; family Solanaceae; genus Nicotiana; species Nicotiana undulata. Next base: position 21,160 of record ML242056.1, read on the forward strand.
TTTTTCACGATAATATTCATCAAAAAAAGATTTCTGTTTGATCTTAATTAGAACATGTGACCAGGTATGGGACAGAATTGCTCCAGGTTTAGCATCTCAGTTCGATTCGCCATACACAGTACCAGTCATTGCACCACGCCCCTTGCTGATTTTAAATGGTATGATGATCTATTTGTTGACATGATTTATGATAATTCGTGCCATCACCGTTTATTAAACATCAATCGTCGGAATGCATGCACCATTTCAAATTTGTGCAAATAACTGGAAAAAAAATCTATATTTGGGAAATGTAGGAGCGGAAGATCCTCGTTGTCCCATTGATGGCCTGGATATTCCGAAATCAAGAGCCCATAAAGCTTATGGGAATGCTGGTTGTCCACTTAATTTCAAGGTACAATGTTATCTTCACTGCCACCCTCCTTTTCTCAGGAAACAAAGCATGTTTCCTATCTTCAACATCAGCTAATTTTGATTCCATGGGTTCAAAAGGGGAAAACAAGGGGCGTGTTTGGTAGAAAGGAAAATATTTTCTTGAAAAGTAAGTGGTTTTCTTACTTATTTTCTAGTGTTTGACTAGGTAGAATATTAGGTAGCAGAAAATATTTTTTGAAAAATATATAATTTAGGTAAACAGTATGGGAGACGAAATGGTAAGGGCGAGGGAGGGTCGTAGGTCAAGGTCTAGGGGCCGGGGTGGTAGTGGCGTGGGTTGAGGGGGGGGGGGGGGGGGTGGAAAAAAAAACTTGGAAAAATTTTTTTGGGGGGGGGGGGGGGGGGGGGGGGGGGGGGGGGGGGGGGATTGAAGAACAATTCTAGGAAATATTTTTCCTCTTGGTAGGAAAGTCATTTTTTTTCGATTGGAGAAAAATGAGTTCATGAGTAAAAGATTTTCTAATACATTTAAGCCCACCAACATAGGAAAATTGGTAAACATTTTAGAGAAAATGTTATCCTTCGTGCCAAACAAAACAATTCCTTCTCCAATTTAGATGACCAGTTTTCCTTTACATTTCAGCTGATAGCGCAAGATGGTATTGGACATCAAATGACTCCATTGATGGTGAAGGAAGCGAGTAATTGGTTTGACAGGTTCCTTAAAGTGTAATAGCAAGGTTTTCGTCGCTTCCCCCTAAACGAATAAAGATTGTTGATAATTTCTTATGTAAAAATAAAATGGCAAAAGCTGCTTTACTAGCTAATAAAGTGGGAAAATGTTATTGATAGAAGACAATAATTCTACATTTATTTCACAACTTTTGTAATCATGCCATTTTATACTGTTTAGCGCTTGGATCGATGCGAGATCAATTGATTTGTTGGCTCTTTACAAATTTAGTTTTTAGTTTTATGACCCTATCTCTTATTTTAAACATGGGAGATTTATATTTACATGTAAGGGATCCGTCTTTCACCCTAAGAGATCTAAAAAGATCAATTTTCAAATTCAAAATTGTAAAGGAGCATGATGTACAAATAGCAATGCTGATACGAATCAATACTCAAGAACACATAGTAAGATGAGACAATTAACAAGAAGATGGAGACAAAACGAGAACAAGCAATTAGAAGGAAGAGAGTATAATTTGATTTAATTCTACCATAACAGTCATCCCAAGGAAGAAGAGAAAGAGCTCATACTAGGAATTCATACATCAATGAATTCATGAGATGTTCAAATTAGAGACTAGAGAGATAGAACGGATTAACATCTAAAATTATTATTCTCTACGCTCCACTTTATATGACGTACTTCGAAGTACGAGGGTTAAGCTGACTAATTTTTGGTGTAAAATCCAACATAACTTTTTTTTTTTGAAAGTTTATTGAATAAATTTAAATATTTAAAATCTACATAAAGAGTATAAGTCAAAATTTAACGATTCAAACTATTTAAAATGTTTTTGTAAAAAACAAGGTGTAAATGGATCTTTATTGACTCTGTAAATAGTGAACGTTTCACCTAAAGTGGAACATAAGGAGTAATTAAATCCAACTAAAGATAAACTTAACCATTAAAGAGTATTCTTCCATTCATCAAAAGTTCATTTACCCTTAAATGAAAATAAGAGGCTGTTTATAGTAGTATTTGGGCTAACAGTGTGGAAATAGCCTCTCTGACTCCCTATCCTTTTCAGACACCGCTTATCAGATCGTCCATAGGATCGTAACTGAGTATATTATTATTGTTGTATTTGGACTAACAGTGACCCAAATACCCTAAGCTAGTAAGAAACTAAGCTATCCCAATTCCCAAATATGAAACCAATTGCAAATAGCCTCAACTACAAATATAGTGACCAATCTACTAGCTTGATCTTGGCCTTAGATCATGTCGACTTGAAAATTCATTTCGTTAAGTGTGCTAATTCGGATTGTATTATCATTGATTATATTTGCAAGAGAAATCATTCTACCCCAAATATTCAACCTTAGATAAGATTCTTTAAGCTTATGAACAAACACAACCAAACAATACAAGTATAAAAAATTGAAAGAATCATGTTTCCATTTGAGTCAAAACCCTTTGAAACTACCAACAAATTACACAATTTTTATGATATCGTCAAGTTTCATTAAAAATAATCAAAACATTATTAATTTGGGCGACTACGACTCAAGATTGGGTCGTACCAAATTTTGTGGTCTCCTAAAATTCACCTAACTTTATTAATCTGGTTCTTTTACTTAGTTTAGTCCAGACAACTAAAACTGTAAATTGCGAGATAATAAAGAACACAAGATTTTTACACAAAAAATCACCGGAACAAAAGTCGTAAAAATCATGACCTACCTCAAGAAAGCGCACATACAACTTGTCAAAAAATATAGTCAGTAAAAATCCACAAGGCAGCATGTCCAGCCTTGTTGGTATCAACAACTCTTGCCATAGGCTTAATCATTAGTCCTTGTAGATTAAACATCAGCTTGTGAAATTGTGTCATTTTCACTTTATACACCTTTTTGTGGGCATCTCGGTCAAAGTTCCTAGAGTAACATCCACAGTAGTTGTCATCCCTTCATCAATTGAAGGCCAAGCCTTCTTCACATAGTGATAAAACCTGGAAGGCGCATCAAATAGATACCCCCAACTTTACCTCATCAAACTCCACCTCCACTCCCATAATACTTCTCTTAACCACTTTTCATCAAACATAAAGTTCACAAAGAACTCTGCTACAATCAGAGACGGATCTAGGATTTTTAAGTCGTGGGTGTTCAACCGTCTTTAACTGGACTTTCTACTTTTTAGAATATAATTACTAGTTTCCAATATACAAATATAATGTTTCGCTAAAAAACAATGGGTGCTTAAGCACCCATAAGGTTCAATATAGATCCGCCATTGGCTACAACAACCTCACAAATGGGGGGAACGGTTCTAAGAAACAAGTGTGTCTACCCTTGTATATCAAGCTTCTCCACCAACTGCAACATCCCGTTCTCATAAGTATTAGCAAATACATTCCTGTGCAGTACTTATTTGGATTCAAACTGTGATAATTAGGCTGGTCGTTTCGTTTATTGTATCCCCGTTCCCCTATATATCACTTCTTCTATGTCCATTTGTGTTTGTGTAACTTTTCGGGGCGATAGGATTGATTTCAGGAAAGTTTCGGGGTGAATTGAGACATTTAGTCCCAACGTTGAAGGCTTAAGTTAAAAGAGTTGACCATAGTTCAACTTTGGTGTAGACGACTCTAGAATGGAGTTCTGATGATTCCAATAGATTCGTACAGTGATTTTGGACTTAGGCGTATAGATGGATATTGATTTGGAGGCCCGTAGGTTGGTTTGAGACTTTTTGGCGAAAGTTGGAAAGTTGAAGGTTTGGAAGATTGAGAAGTTTGACCGAGAGTTAACTTTATTGATATTAGGTTCAGATTTTTATTACGAGAGTTGAAATAGGTCCGTTGTTTCATTTGGGACTAGTGTGAAGAATTTAGAATCATTCGGAGTTGATTTGATATGGTTCAACATCAACTTTAGAAGTTGGAAGATCATTAGTTTCATTAGGCTTGAATTGGGGTGTGATTTGTTATTTTGATGTTGTTTGTTGTGATTTGAGGCTTCGAGTAAGTTCGTAATGTATTTTAGGACTGGTTGGTGTATTTTGGATGGAGCCTCAGGTGTCGCAATTGCTATTCCATGTGATGGTTGTCGCAATCGTAAGTCTCTGAGTGCAACTTCGAATAGTTATGCAATGGTTGTCGCCATCGTCGTAGCTCTATTATAGTTTGATTTTTGGTTATTTGATCAGACTTGAAATATCATGAATATCCTTCATAGTCTCTCGTCGATTTTTCAGAGATTTTTCAATAGTTTGGTAGTACTCCCTCTACACTTGCAAGGATTTGGCCGCATGTGCGAGACCGTAGAAGCAACTCGATGGTCGCAGAAGCGGAGAAACCTGAGCAAGGTAGTGGTGACATATGCAGACAAGGAGCCGCAAATGTGGAAGCGCAGGTGCGTTAAGTTGTCCACAAATGAAGAGATGGCTGGGAGCTTTAGAGTTCGCAGGTGCGGAGGGAGTCCGCAGAAGCGAACTCGTAGATGCGGAAGGCTGGAGGCTACAAATGGATCTCTGTACTTACGGGACCGCAAATGCGGTTAAGTGACCGCAGGTGCGAAAATCGCTAGACAGAAGGTTAAAATGAGTGTTTGAGTCATTTTTCTCATTTTGGATTTGTGGAGCGACTAAGAGAGATTTTTAGAGGGTTTTTTGCTACAATTAAAGAGGTAAGTGAAGTTTAATCGCTTTTGATGTTAGATATTGATTGCACATTGATTAATATACCTAGTTTTTGTGAATTTTAAGTGAAATTTGGGGATTTTAGACCATGTGGTTGAAGAGTGAGATTTGGTGGTTTGGGGGTGATTTGTTGATGGAATTAGATGAAATTAGTATTGTTGGACCCATAATTGAATGGGTTGAAATTTGTGAATTTTGTCGGGTTTTAAAGTGCGAGTCTAGGGTTGCCTTTTTGGGTCGACGTTGCACATTTGATTTAAGACTTTAGCTTTACTATTTGAGATTGTTTTCTATGGCTATTATAGATGAAATTAAGTTGCTTTAACTAGATTCGAGTCGCTCGGAGGACGATTCCCGAGGCAAGAGCTTGTTGGAGTATTGAGTTGCGCATTTTGAGGTAAGTAAGATTTCTAGACTTGGAATTGAGGTAACTATCCATGAGAACCATGTTATTTGTAATGTGTTGGGGTAACACACATGCTAGGTGATGGGCGAGTGAGCGTGCATCTGGGTAATCATGATCCAGGTTGACTTTTGTACCATTTGCTATCATGTCTTATTTTATCCATATTTTTCCTACTTGTTAGATTAATTGAGCCATTATTCATGTCAGAAATCATATTTAGGCTATGTGGTTATTTGATTGAGACTTGATGAGGCTATTTGTGTTGTTTGAGGTTATCTGATTTAACTGTAGTTTTATATCCGGTCATGATTCTTTATTTGCATGTCATATTTCAGTCTTTGTTCATCATTTGTTGTTTATCATTGTTGTTCCATACGTGGTGCTGTTGAGATGAGTGATACAAAATGATGGTTAACGCCTCAAGTTCTTGTTAATTCCCAACCCCAAATTATCTTTTACAATATTAATTCAAAGTTAATGGGCGAGTCCTAGGGTTAGCTAATCCCGTTGGAATCATTAAAGAATAAGAATAATTAAAGAAACAATAACTCACGTCAATATTAATAAAAATCATTCAATACATAAGCACACCAAGATATTTAATCCACACTTTAACAATGAATATTCCAATAAATGACATTCAAGTGTTGAAATAAATACTACTATACACTTAGATATTCAATACAAAACAAGAAAATGAAGAAATGAGTAAAAATAGGTAAGAAATTCTCAACCAAAAGCTTCAAATCTTCAAGTCCCATGTGTTCGTGTACGAACCCTAGCTCCAAATTTTTTATTTGCTACTCAAAGACTCCTAAAGATATTTTCCAAATGAGCTAAGTCATGTATTAAATGGTTTAAGACCAAAAATGTGAATTTCTAGAACTACCTAGTTTTTTCGCCAATTTCTTCTTCGCCCTCGCGAAGGTTTGACTCCTGAAGCTTCACGTTCGCGATCATGACTTCGTGTTCATGAAGGTGGACTTCTAAAACTTCTTGTTCGCGTTCGTGAAGGGTAATTCACTGGAAAAAATGTATGTTCATTTTAGGTATTTTGACTTTTTTTCACTTAATTTCTTCCCGATCTCTTCTATATCACATAAGACATGTAAATATGAGTAAACGACATTAAACACACTATTTTATCAATCTAACATAGCAAAATCTAATATTAAAGAAGAGATAAGCTGGTAAGATACCAACTTATCAAACCCCAAAATTAAACTATTGCTTATCCTCAAGCAATCAAAGCACAAAACCTCTTTCCAAGTAATCAACTCAATAGAGCATCAATATTATACCAAGTCAAAAAGTCTACTTAAGTACAAACACATGACTTTAATTGGTACCAACAATTAATCCAAGGCATATGAATCACCAACAACTTCTTAAAATATCATTTCATTTCATGTACTCAAACACCAATTTAATCAAAGTAGCAATCAAGTCATGTCATTAAATTTTCAAAATTTGCCTCTTCGTCACAAAATAACTTTTCTTTTGTTCATTCCTTTCAATTTGGAATAAGTTAGCAACTCAAATCTCATTGTGCCCTCACAAGCAAGAGAGAATCCCACTCTTATAAATCGCAATGCAAAACATAAATGGGATATCAGATGAAAAGATTTAACTCTTTCTCACAAAGATGTTCAAATGCACACAAGCAGTACCATATGCTTTCCCTTTATGTATTTTCCCACTAATATAAACACAATTAGTTCAATATCAATTAGAACTTAAAGGGTTGTAGTTTAGAATTTTGTTTAAGCCGTTAAGGTAGGGCAAGATTTTGGTTAGAGTGACTCAAAACCTTCCTAAGCACTACAATGTTTCAACAATTAAAGTACACTTCCTTCAAAAACTTTTTCACCCTTTCTTTATTTTTCATTTCATCACCCAGTCTTTCATTTATTCACGTTTCCTTCCTTTTTCTTCTTTTTGATTTTCTCTTTCAAAATCAAAGGAATATTCCACTATATATTTTTTTATTTATCTTTTGAACCTTTCACCTTATAAGCAACTTTCACGTCATAATTTTTCCAACTGTCACCCCAAACTTAGGCTCTTAGCCCATGTTCACACTTTCAAAGCACTTACAGAGGCGAGATGTCAAAAGATATATAAATAAAAAACAAAAGATTAAAGCACGTAACATGGTTGACAAATAAAAGGTTAAAGGCTCAAAAGAGGTTGACTAAGGAAAATATGCAAGGGTAGAAAATTTAAGGCAAAAGAACGGTCTAAGGAAGGCCTAACATCATTTTTCAAACCAACTTAGCCTAAGATTTTGCCTTGAACCACATTCCGGGAAAGTTTTAGACGACAAATCATGCAAAGGAACTCACAATAAACCTCACCACACACGGCACATGCGAATTTGAGTCAAATATGTATATCCTGAATCCAATTGAAATAAATAAACTGAATAAAGTCACTCTTAGCCTAAAGAGACTACTCAGTAAACTTAATAACCAAATATTGAATCTAAAAGTCATAACAAGAACCATTACTTCAATCTCATTTCTTCTCCAAAAATCAAGAATTCATATGTCAAGGTTTAAATCACGATGGTATCAAGAAAGACACAAATTGTCGATGAGCTAAAATTTCACAACTCAAAGCACTTATGCTCCTACATTAACTAAAAATACTCCTAAACTACAATACTAATTCCCTTAAGAAAGTCGTCATGCCATCCATCATAGGGAAAAGTCACTCGATTCAACACAAAAATATTCATCGAGAAAGAAACATAACATAAAAAACCCAAGGAGATTTATTGGAAAGTATTACTACTAATTTTTTTAAAAAAAAAACTTAAACTAAAAACTACTAAAAGGAATAAAAATAAAATAACTAAAACCTACTAAAAAATAAAATAACAAAAGCGACTAATCCACAACTATATTAATCACAAAAAAAGCCTGACAAGGGCATAAGTCAAGCATAAATTTATAAATAAAGTGTTCCACCCCTCCCCCTCCCCCCCCAAACTAAAATCATTGCATTGTCCTCACTGCACAATATCAAAACAAAAGCATAATAGTTAGAGGGGGGCTCCCTGAATCGGTCTCAGTCGGAGCCGGAGGTGGAGGAAAATTTGAGCTCCTCATCCTCCTCATCATTAGAGTCATTCGAACAATAGAACGATCTCAGCTTATCCATCAGCTTGTTAAGGAGTTTTCTCTTCTTCTTTTTTTCTGCTCCCTGAACTTTCTCTGCCGCTTTTCAATCTTCCCTTGGCGGCGACTAATATTTTCGAGCCTCTTGTTCATGGCCTCCATATTGCCCATCAATTCTTTGTGATATTTGACCACGTCATCCAGGGATGGTGGGGTAGCAGTGCTAGTAGATGTGCGAGCTCCAGATGGGCCATGTCAGGCCTCAAACTCGGAGAGCGCAACCGATGCCCAACCGAGTGAACCTGTCCGAGTAAGTCTGTTAGACTTCCTTCTACCCGAACTCATCCATGAATAAAGAGGAGATGTACTCCATTAATCAAACTTTGAAAAGATTTAATTAGCAACTCCCATTTCATTTCCATTAGCAGTTTCATTTATAATTTCCACATTATTACAAGTTTATAGATATAATAAAAACATATTTGACAAATACCAACATTCTAGTTCAATACCCAATATCGAATACCACCCACATCCTGTCTACGGATCCTCTAAGTACAACATAAGTGAAGAATGGAAGCGTCAGCGACAAGGTCCCTGCTATACCTCATAGTACAAAATACAATGTAAGATGACATAAAACCCGGAATAGAGTAGGCTCACAAAACTTGCTGAATAGAGAGTGACTTCTAATGAGGACCGAAGCTGCGCGCTGATGAACCACCTGCATCTATTGAAGATGCAGCTCCCCCGCCAAAAAGAATGTTAGTACATATAGAATAGTACTAGTATGTATAACTAAACACCATCTCAGTAGAATGAATAATAATACAAGGTGGAGGGGGGGGACCATCATGAATTCAATAGAAGCCTCAAACAATACCAAAATATCAAGTTAAGAACCACATAGGTTTTCAAGTAAATTTCAATGTCTTAGATGGGGAGCTCTTTAATTTAGGTATGCCATGATTCACAATACCACCGTACTTTTACACGGAGTCCGATCACGGCCCAATCGGCTAGGCCGCCTCATTTGAGACATTAACCATAATCACAATTTCCAGCACAATTACCACCATGTGTGCGGCATGGCGTCCGATCGCGGCCCGATCGGCTAGGCCGCCTCATTTGAGACATTAACTACAATAACAATTTACAACACAATAACCACCATGTGTGCAACATGGCATCCTATCACGGCCCGATCGGCTAGTCCGCTTCACCCGAGACATGTCCTTTTCTATCAATCATCTCACATCATACTTTCTTCACATTTGTTTAATTCATCGGCACTTATGGACACAATTATAAAATCAATCTTGGCACTTGGATAAATTTCATATTTCATGCTCCCCTTTATTTATTTACTTTCATGGATCATCATTGTAAATGTCAACAAATAAAATTCCATGGAAATCGCAACTTGAAGTTCATTAGCAGTAAAGACTTTAAGCACAATGGAATTTTTCCAACTAAAGGGGTAAAATAATTGGCAATCGAAGCACAAGTTAAAATCATGAACGTGTAGCACACCATTTGTTCTTGAGATATTTCCCCCCAAAAAAAGGGCAATACACAATTTCAACTCGTGAAGACGTAAGAGCTCAAACGCATTGGAAGTATTTACAAGCACAACATCAACTAAAACATCCACATTTGGGCATAACTTTCGTACGTAAGCTTTTAGACAATTCTATTTTCGAGTCAATTTGGGACAGTTGAGTCAAGACCTATTTCATACGCTTTTCTCACATCATTTCATTTCCTCGACACCATTGACCACAATTATGACTTCCATTCGTAGCACGTTGGCCGCACTTTATATCTCCAACCCACTTGTTTTACTTTCAAGCATCCTTATCGATTGTTAACAACAAGGTATTTCTATTCAAGGCTTTAGATACACATTCGAGCAACTAACCAAATTAAGGGTCTTTGGCATATGTGATTTCTTGCACAATTCGATATGTTAGTTTTCATTAGGATCGCATTTCCAAATTATGACATACTAACACATATCCCATGCTTAATCACCTTCTCAAATAGGAACTCGATATACAAGAATGTTTGGAATATAAATTGAACGCATATATCATTTGACACAAGGCTTATTCAAGACAATCAATTTATAATGTGCAACCCGGGACTTACAAGGACACTGTGGGGGTCCATTTCTAAGGGAGGAGTTTAGACAACATACATTGTTCGAGCTTTCCTTAAGTTACTACAACGCCCCAACACGTCTAGCAATGATAATCTATAGGAAGATAGTGAAAATCGGTTAATAATTAGAAGGATTTCCATAATATAAATCTCTTAGGAATTTTGTCAAACACCTAACATGCGAAATAGACTACAAGGCTCTACAATGGAGATCCTTTCATCCCTCAATCAATTTCAACAAGAAACTACCCCAAAATAGTTCACTACTCCACATACTACAACTTTGTGTCACATGAATAGCCTATTTCCGACCCCGCAATATATATTTGAACTCATAACCTCTTGTATGAAATCTTAGAAGTAGGACTTACCCGGAAAGATAATGATCTAGTGATTAACTTTCTTAATTCTTGAGGATTGGTGCAAAAATTGGATGATTGGGAGGTTAGGTTTTCTCCTTCTCTCTCTAAAATGCTCTTACCTCTATCCAGATTTAGCAAAAAAATTGCCCCAGATAAAAACCCAAAGCCTATTTATCAAAATAGGGTCGGGTTATGAAAATAGGAAAATGAACCCTCCGAACTCAGGTTTGCGGTCGTAGAATGGACCACAGAACGGGTATGCGGGTCGCACAATGGACCGCAAAACTGATGCCCAAAATTGGGCTGCACTGGACAGGTCTGCGACCATTTTGCGGTTCGCAGACCACTTTTGCGGTTCACGCAATTGTTTTGCGGTCGCACAATTGGCATCAGAATCACATTTTGCCAGCTTTTGGTAATTTGGTCATAACTATTTTTAGGAGTGTCCAAATGACAAACGGTTTGACGAGTTAGAAACTAGACTCGATTGTCTTTCATTTGATAGGTTGTGCATCACATAAAACCTTTTATATATATATATATATATATATATATATATATATACTCGTCCAAATTTTGGTCTTGTACGTACTCATTTGGAATTTTAGCCTATTATGTAATTTTCCAAGTTGACTTAGACTTAGGCCTTTCCTTAGACCCCACATCACTTATAATATGCATGGTACACTTATTACCATATCCAATTTATATCCATCATATTAATAGTCCTCGTTTGCACACAAAATAATATAATTAGCCGACCTTGGCACCACGAAATCTTAAATTACTTAGCGAAATTTTTCGGGGCCTTACATTCTCCACCACTTAGGATCATTCGTCCTCGAAAGATAACGTTACTTATATCTTCTGTCGCACATCTCAATCTCCCAAATATTTACTAACTCCCAATTTTGTTTTAAGAATTTCGGCAGAATTTTCTTTGCAATTGGGCCTATCCACCTGCCAGAGAATCACCAAAACCATTCTAACAACACATCCTCAACTTGAAAAAGCACCACAATGTATATATCAATAGCATTAATCTCAGCATTACAAGCACTACATTATCATAATGATATCTGGACATGAACTACACATTTTTAAATCATAACACCTAAAAGGTACCTTTCAAATCAAAACCAATTGCTATACAATCAAGCGAAAATATTTTCTTTCCACAACACTTTCGGCCTTGAAGGTGACCCCCTCGACTCAGAGACTTCACCATAACACATTCACGGAAACAATCTCAACTCCTAGACTTCCTAACAAGGATGGAAAATAGATACCCCTCGTAAGCCAATTATCCATTAACATCACCTTTAGTAGTTTCCACGGGAATTATACACAAAGTATCTCCAACTACCTTCTTATACATAGACACATGAAAACACAGGGTACATGGAGAACAACGATGGGGAGATATCATACTCATAGTTCGGCCTAATGTGAACTACACTTATTTCACCTTTATTATCAATTCACATAACATCTTTAGGGAGAAAATATTGAGAATAACCCATTCACCCTCTTAAACTCTAAATCTCCACGCGAACACCCAACTAAACTTTTGATGACCTTCAACAATTACTCTAAGATGTGCTATCATAAATTGACCATAAAATTACCTATCGAATATATGTGATCACATGGTGATGCTTCTTCTTTGACATGTTTGAACCTTCAATCCCCCATAGATTTAATACAATGAGGAACAACAGGGTTCAATATTGGGCTGAATTATTCAAGAATCTATTAATTTGCTGAGCAAACTATTTCATGAGGTTATATATCCTAAGAGACATGAAGCTTACTACTGATAACACTGACAATATTGATCAGTGTGATGGCATCATTGATCCGACAAATGAGGTGTAGAGTTAACTAGTACACATTGATAATGTGGGAACCACGTACGTGATCCTAAGATGTAAAAGAAGTGGGTCGTTTTAAACATGAGATATAGGGAAGGCATGATCGGGAGGACAAAAACATTAGCATCAGTTATCCTGGGATGACAATAAGTTATGGAAGAGATAGTAACAATTGTTCCACTCCACATATGCCTTGTTCAGCCATTGCAAGCCTTAAAATGAAACGACCTAGTACGTGACACCAGTTACCCCTAGAGTGTAGGAAAAATTAGCTTAACTCAAAATAAGAACATTTTGGCACCTCGAATGTGATATGGGTTTCAAAATACATGAAGTTGCATCACACCCTCACCAGTAACAAGCACAAGGAATTTATACCACAAGCCTACGAGGTTGAAAAAGAGGTCGATCACTGGTGAGATTATTATTATTATGGTCGCTTACCACTCTTCCCATAGTTGATCCTATATCAGAGGATTATGGATATGATTGTCTTGACCCTCAAACTAAATATGTTCATGATAGGTGCCAAGGAAAATCTGAAACATTTAAATTTTCACGAGTGAATTCATGTATCTGGTACATCTTAATATTGAGATTAAAGCATGCATTGGTTAGAGAGGTTCTAAGGGTTGATATGACGCCCCCGGGGAGAATAGAAAATAAAAATTCTAACCACCCAGGGATGTGGAATGTTAAAAATGGTAAAACTCTCCGCACCTGGCAACGACATAGCCAATGATTCTAGAAGTCGAGTATGTAAAGACAACGGAACCCAGCGAGACACTATAGCATAATCATGGAAGGTTTGCAGATGTTCATAATGAGTTCGCCATGGATTTTTATGACTTGAAAAGTACCCAGATGCTAATGAAAGATAGGAGAACATGAAAAGCAGTCGTTATGCTATGATAATCCCCAAAGGTGCATTTGGTCTAGAGGGGGAGCCTATTAAGGGTATTTATGAGAAAGGAAGTATTATAGTGAAACATATAAGGGCACGATCTCTCATGGTTATCGAACAAGTGTCGGTATAACTATCACAATGAATTCACAAACTAAGGAACACAATTAACAAATGTTGTGGAGGTATAAAGAGAAAATGAACATCTGTTATGAGTTGGACATATTTCTACTATATTAAATCCCAAAATGCAATATAAGGCCACGTCACGAGCAACCACAATACTAGGAACAAAGTGAGTTACTTACTGCGGAATGTCGGACACATAAGTTATACTAAGATGGGCGACATAAGATCTTCCTATGACGAAGGTGTGAGGATCTCAATTTTCAGAGAGACTTCATGCAAACAGTGACCATATCGATTGACATGCGCACATATGATAGGTGATGAGTTATGCTCTTATGTTACTAAATAATGAATGGAGGGGGTGGGTTATGAAAATGGTCACAAGGGAGTAAAGTGGCACCCCAAATCCTATGAGCCATATACATTGGAGAGGGAGGGAGATGATCAAGAAAGATGTCAACACTAGGTTGTCTTACATTGGATTTCATACCACATAGGTAAACATTGTGATGGTGTATGCATAAGTACAAATGAGCAGATGTTATCCATTTTAAACAGAAGGTTCTATAAGAAATTCATCGGATATAGTACTTTGTTGAGAATTTTGGGAAGCAAGTGGGAAGTATTAACCTAGGGATGTGATTCAATTCAAAGAAATTATTATAGAACTCAATTCCTCAAGAGGTTGTAAGTTAGATAAGGGTGTTAAATAGGCTTCACGAATAATGCGTCTCGTTCAAAGAGTGGATACATGCGATGTTTTGTGATTCATATTCTTATTAAGACCATATCTATGTAGGCTTCCAATATAGGTGTACATATATAATAAGGAAACATATGTGATGTTCAGAATGATGTACTAAGGAATGACTTACTTGGTAACTTTAGATTGACGGGGTAGTGCCTTAACTGATGCCTCCTGACTCCACATTTGTAACATACATTTCTACCATAGTGACATACCCCCAAATGACATCCCCTACACTTCACGCAACGGGGATGAGGTCCACTAAACTGACTTGCCCTACCGACATGATATTTACCCCTTTTTGCATACATCTTAAGCATTCCCCTTATCCTTCCTCTAGGACCCCGTAACGGGATTAACAATATTTGTACCAGCTCGCAGTGCAAGCCTTTGGAATTGCCCAAATCTACAATCCCTAACACGCTGGTGATCATACTCACAACACGACGCCAAATGCTCATGTCTGCGCATCGGGCAAACCGGGATAGGTGCACCCAACCTAGGGCATTTGTTCTTCCCATAACCATAGCATATTTTAAGAGTCATCCAACATCTCCCCAAGTGACGCTTCTTACAAATCAAACAATCCATTTCATTAGTACCACAACCCTCTTTTGTTTCTTAGGTGCTCTCACCACATGATCTGATGGTGAGATGAAATTGATAGGAATAAGGACACATCCCCTAGCAACAAGTTCCTCCAATCCCTCCACATCTCGACACATTCCCTCAATGAACCCTTGCACAATCTCCCCAAAATTCAAAGGCTGGGTCATTCCCTCATTGCTGCTTCAAACTCGTGGATTACTCATCTAGAAAATGAGACATAACGAGGAAATTAGCTTCCTATCTTGATCCATATCGCACGATTTGGAGTGCCAAAGAAGGGTGAAATTTCTAAATGTCCAAGTAGCCTCCTAATTATAGATGTGGTCGACAATACATCGATAAAAAAGGACTCTACTAGACACGGCTCTGAGACATCCTAGGACACTTTAAAACCTTAGGCTCTGATACCAAGTTTTTCAGGCCACAAACTCGGGGAGCGCGACTGGTGCACAACCGAGTGAACCCGGTCAAGAAAGCCTGTTAGACTTCCTTCTACCCAAACTCATCCATGAATAAAGAGGAGATGTACTCTGTTAATCAAACATTGAAAAGATATAATTAGCAACTCCCATTTGATTTCCATTAGCAACTTCATTTATAATTTCCAAATTATTACAGTTTATAGATATAATAAAAATATGTTTTCCAAATACCAACATTTCTAGTTCAATTCCCAACATCGAATGCCACCCGAGCCTCTATTACAACAGAAATGAAGAATGGAAGCGCTGGCGACAAGGTCCCGATATACCTTATTGTACAAAATACAACGTAAGATGACATAAGGCCCGGAATAGAGTAGGGCTCACCAAAACCTGCTGAATAGAGAGTGACTGCTATTGAGGACCGAAGTTGCCTGCTGATGAATCACCTGCATCCATGAATATGCAGCTCCCTCGCCAAAAGAAGAAATGAAAATGGCTGCCCATCCATCAATTTACACCAAGAAAAGGAAGAAAAATTAAGAGACAACAGAGAAAATCAATCTAGAGGGAAAATTACAATGAATTTGAAGATTATAGGGAATTTGATTTTGGGGTTAAGAGTAGGAATAAACGGTTCTTGAGAAAAGAGGGGAATTAAGAGTCAACTTCTAGTATTTTAGTATTTTATACTTACCTGATGAGTCGTGTTCGCGAGGGCACAACCGCCTTCTCGAAGAGTAAAACTTTCCTTAACAATCGTGAATGCAAGTGTCACGACCCAAATCCTAATTTAAGTCGCGATGGCGCCCAATAGTGGGGTTAGGCCAGCCAACATGAATGACACTATGAGTTACCTTCCCCAGTGTCCTAACATTCCAACATTTACCAATTTTTAATCAGATATGAATATGATAATAGCCTGCGATATGAAGTAGAACCATAAATACGTGAACCAAACGATAAGCATGTCTATATAATATATACAACCCAAAAACTCAAAATATACGCTACATGTGTGCCAGGAACTAGTGTCACGAGTGTCACAGGCAACTATCAGAATGTACAAGATACATATAGATACAAATCCACAGTCTGGATGAAATAGACTGGGAAAATAGCAAAAGGAACTTCAGGGTGCTGCTAGGAGGTCGCCAGGAAGAGCAGCTCACCGTGAAGTCTAATCACACAAATTAGTATCTAGCACCGGCCTGATAATCAGATGTACGAGCCTCCGGACCTGTACAATCAAGAACAGAAGAAGAAGAAAGGCAGCATGAGTACATAAATAAATATGTACCCAGTGAGTACCCCGTCTAAACTCGAAGGAGTAGTGACGAGAGGTCGACTAGATACTCACTAAGGTCCAGCAATATAATATAAAAAGAGATATGGCTAAAGCAGTAGGCATGTGAAGCAGAAATCAACAAGTACATAAGCAAATAATGTAATCCAAGTAACAACTGAAAATGAACTGCAAGTGCCAAATCCTCCGTTTACACAATACCTGTCAATCCCACTATAAGTGACTCATACTCAAGTGATAATACAATACCAGAACAAGACAACCGGCCGGAGTCATAAGGGTGGTCATAAGGACTGAGGTCATAAGCTAACCCACGATCGCGAATCATACCTGCGACTCACGTGCTGACTCAATAGTAATAAGCTGACCCACGATCGCGCATTATACCTGCGACTCGTGTGCTGACTCGATAATAATAATATATAAGCTGACCCACGATCACACATCTGTCTGCGACTCGTGTGCTGACTCGATAATAATAATATATAAGTTGACCCACGATCGCGCCTCCAGTCTGCGACTCGTGTGCTGACTCGATAACAAGTGCATATACATATATGGTATATATGTGTACCGACTCAACAAGACCGTGCCAATACCACTGTAGCCAACTGGGATTGAAATAATAATATTTCACCTTTCCATGTCATCTCAACCACAATCACAACTTACAATACATACAAGGTACAAATAAGGCACATAGAGGCATGCTCGTGAGTCCTAAAGCTACCCGACATAGAAATATAGTCGACACGTACGGACTCTCGTCACTTGGTACGTACGCGGCCCCACAACATGTATACATAACAAATACGGAACCAATGGGGACATTTCCACCTTACAAGGTTGGAAAGGAGACTCACCTCGCGACAAAATCACCCATCGGATCAAGGATGCACCCGAATCTCCGAAATCTACCCTCGATGGCTCGCAACTAGCCAAATATAGCGTAATTGAATCAATTTAAGTTCAAAGAAGAAGAATTAACCAAGAAAACCAAAATAAGGCATTCTTGAAGGATTTTGGAATTTCGACCCCGGTCCTACACGTTCGGATTTTGAGAATTCTTGAAGGAATCACTTACCCGAAGCCTAAGGATCATAATTATGTGATTTATACATGAATTCATGGATTAGAACGGATTATTCACTAATTCTCCCATAAGCCTTAATTTACTACCAAATTTCAAGAATTGATGATTTAGAAGAGAGAATTAGCTAGGAATTGATGTTAAAACTTAGTAAAACCATGGAATTTACTTACCTCAATAACAATGGTGGAAGGTTCCTTGAAGAGCTCTCTAAAGACTTGAGGAGGAAGATGAAAATGGAGGAAATAGGCTAAGTTCCGTATTTAATAAAACTGCCAAGTTATTCCTTCACTGCGATCGCGACAAGGGCCCTGTGATCGCGAAGTCCAACTGACCAGACCTCTGCGATCGCAGCAGAGGTCCTGCGATCGCGAAGAGCAACTGTGCCCGGCCCAGACTTGACACTATGCGATCGCGAGGGTGGGGCTTCAATCGCGAAGGCATGGAGTCCAGCCTTTCGCGATCGCGAAGACTGGGATGCGATCGCGAAGGAAAAGGCCCAACCTTCCGCGATCGCGAAGAGGAAGATGCGATCACGAAGAACAATCAGCATCCTAGCCAAATTCCTTCTCCGCGATCGCGACCCACCTTCTGCGATCGCGAAGAAGGAAACCAGACAACAAAAATCTGGTTTTTCCATCTTAGCTCCTATGGGTCCAAAACTCACCCGAGCCCCTCGGGACCCTGTCCAAAAGCACCGGCAAGTCTGTATTCATGATGCAGACTCGCTCGAACTTCCGGAACGTGAAAAACAACAACGAAACTCAGAATTCAACCCCAAAACCAAATTGAATCAAACTTAAGAATTTAAGATTCTAGAATTCACTTCAATGCACTGAACAAGCCTATACTACTCGGAATGACCTCAAATTTTGCAGACAAGTCATAAATGACCATACGGAACTATTCTCGATCCCGGAATTCTGTTCGGACCTCGATAGCATAAAATCACGTCCCAAACCAAATTTCAAACATAAGGAAATCCTGATTTCCATTTCGGGCGCCGAAATGCTCCCGGGTCATCGAAAACCCGAGCCGAACATACGCCCCAGTCCGAAATCATCATACGGAGCTACTGGAGCTATTAGAACTCGATTCCGAGGTCGTTTTCTCAAAATGCTGACCGAAGTCAAACTTGGCCAAATAGGCCAACCTTAAAGAACCAGGTGTTCCTAAATCACTCAAACCATTCACGAGTTCCGAACCACCCGTCCCCGCAAGTCATAAAGCACGAATAGCCTCTATGGAAGGTTTCATTTAAGGGATCGAGATCCTAATACGTAAAACGACCGGTCGGGTCGTTACATTCTCCCCCTCTTAAACAAACGTTTGTCCTCGAACGGGTCTAGAATCGTACCTGGAGTGCTGAATAGCTGTGGATATCTTCTCCGCATGTCCTCCTCGGACTCCCAAGTCGCCTTCTCAACTGGTTGGCCCCTCCACCGAACCTTAACCGCAGAAACTGTCTCGGACCTTAACTGGCGGTTCTGTCTATCAATAATAGCTACTGGCTCCTCCTCGTAGCCCAACTTCTCATCTAACTGAATCGTGCTGTAATCAACTACGTGAGAGAAGTCGGCGTGATACCTCCGAAGCATGGGTACATGGAAAACCGGATGAACTCCTGATAAGGGTGGAGGTAAAGCAAGCTCATAAGCGACCTCTCCGACTCGCCTCAACACCTCGAATGGACCTATAAACCTGGGGCTCAGCTTGCCCTTCCTCCTGAATCTCATGATACCCTTCATCGGCGAAACCTTCAGCATAACCTTATCTCCCTCCATAAATGCTACATCACGCACCCGCTAATCTGCGTAACTCTTCTGTCTGGACTAAGCTGTGCGGAGTCTCTCCTGAATAATCTTACCCTATCCAAAGCATCTCTCACAAGATCTGTGCCATATAACTTGGCCTCGCCAGGCTCAAACCACCCGATAGGAGAACAACATCGCCGACCATATATAGCCTCGAATGGATCCATCTCGATGCTGGACTGATAACTGTTATTGTATGCAAACTCCGCCAAAGGCAAGAATTGGTCCCACTGACCGCCAAAATCAATCACACAAGCCCTGAGCATATCCTCCAAAATCTGAACTGTACGCTCTGACTGGCCATCAGTCTGAGGGTGAAATGCTGAATGGAGGTCTATCTGAGTGCCCATCTCACTGTGCAAAGCTCTCCAGAAGTGCGAAGTGAACTGAGGACTCGATCTGATATAATAGACACCAGCATACCGTGCAACTGGACTGTCTCTCGAATGTAAATCCGAGCCAGCTTCTCTGTAGTATAAGTAGTAGCCACAGGAATAAAATGCGCCGATTTGGTCAATCTATCCACAATGACCCAAACCGCGTCAACCTTCCGCAAAGTCCGAGGCAACCCAACCACAAAGTCCATGGTGATGCGCTCCCATTTCCACTCAGGAATGGGCATCTGCTGAAACAAGCCTCCTGGCCTCTGGTGCTCGTACTTGACCTGCTGACAATTGAGACACCTAGCCACATACTGCACTATATCCTTCTTCATCCGCCTCCACCAGTAATGCTGCTTCAAATCAGGATACATCTTGGTCGCTCCTGGATGAACAGAATACCGAGAACTGTGCGCCTCTGCTAGAATCCTCTCCCTCAGGCCATCAATATCAGGAACACACAGTCGGCCTTGGAGTCTCAGAACACCATCCTCGCCCAAGGTAACCTCCTTGGCCCTACCCTGGACCACCGTATCCCGAAGCTCTGCAAGACATGGATCATCAAACTATCGAGCCTTAATCTCCCCCAACAATGAAGTCTAAGCAACTACATGAGCCAAAACGCGACGAGGCTACGAAAGGTCCAATCTCACAAGGCGATTGGCCAAGGAATGAATGTCCAAGGCTAAAAGTCTCTCCTCAGCTGCAATGTAGGCCAAGCTACCCATACTCTATGCCCTCCTGCTCGAAGCATCTGCTACTACATTTGCCTTGCCCGGGTGATACAGAATAGTGAGATCATAGTCTTTTAACAACTCAAGCCATCTCCGCTGCCTCAAATTAAGGTCCCTCTGCTTAAACAAATGCTGCAAACTGCGGTGGTCAGTATAGACCTCACATGACACACCATACAAATAGTGCCGCCAAATCTTCAAAGCATGAACAATCGCCGCCAACTCTAAGTCGTGCACAAGACAATTCTTTTCATGAGCCTTCAGCTGGTGCGAAGCATAAGCAATAACCCTTCCACCCTGCATCAACACACATCCCAACCCGACGCGTGAAGCGTCGCAATATATAATATACATCCCAGAACCAGAAGGCAATGATAGAACTGGTGCTGAGGTCAATGCTGACTTGAGCTTCTGAAAGCTCGCCTCACACTCGTCGGACCATCGAAACGGGTCATTCTTCTGAGTCAATCTAGTAAATGGAGATGCAATAGAAGATAATCCCTCCACAAATCGTCGATAATAGCCTGCTAGACCCAGAAAACTCCTGATCTCTGAAGCTGAAGTAGGACACGGCCAACTCTGAACTGCCTCAATATTCTGCGAATCAACCTTGATACCCTCTCCGGATACCACATGCCTTAGAAATGCCACTGACTCCAACCAAAACTCGCACTTGGAGAACTTAGCATATAGCTTCTGCTCTCACAAGGTCTGAAGCACAACCCTCAAATGCTGCTTGTGCTGACCAAGGCTCCGTGAGTAGATCAATATATCATCAATGAAAACAATAACGAAGGAGTCGATAAACGGTTTGAACACCCTATTCATCAAGTCCATAAATGCTGCTGGGGCATTAGTCAAGCCGAAGGACATCACTAGAAACTCATAATGGCCATATCTGGTGCGAAATGCAGTCTTCGGAACATCAGAAGCCCGAATCTTCAACTGGTGATAACCCGATCTCAGATCAATCTTAGAAAACACCCGAGCACCATGCAAATGGTCAAAGAAATCATCAATGCGCGGCAGAGGATACCTTTTCTTGATGGTCACCTTATTCAACTGACGATAGTCAATGCAAATCCGCATAGACCCATCTTTCTTCTTCACAAATAAGACCGGAGCACCCCACGGTGACACACTCGGCCTGATGAACCCCTTGGCCAACAACTCCTCAAGCTGCTCCTTCAACTCCTTTAGCTCCTTAGGATCCATACGATAAGGGGGAAATGGAAACAGGCTGAGTATCTGGAGCCAAATCAATATAGAAGTCTATATCTCGATCTGGAGGCATGCCTGGAAGATCTGAAGGGAACACATCTGGAAACTCTCGAACAACAGTCACTGAATCAATGGTAGGAGACTCGGCGGTGGTGTCCTGCACAAAAGCAAGGTAAGCTAAGCAACCCTTCTCGACCATGTGCCGATCCTTCATATAGGAAATGACCCGACTGAATGCACTAACTGAGGAACCCCTCCACTCTAACCTCAGCGACTCAGACATGGCTAATGTAACTGTCTTGGCATGGCAATCCAACACATCATGATAAGGAGATAGCCAATCCATGCCCAAAATAACCTCGAAATTAACCATATCGAGCAATAACAGGTCGGCTCTGGTCTCAAGCCCACATAAGGTAATCACACAAGATCGGTAGATCCGGTCTACTACCACAGAATCGCCCACAGGAGTGGACACATACAACGGAGAACCCAAGGAATCACGAGGAACATCTAGAAAATGAGCAAATAATGCGAAAACATATGAGTATGTAGACCCTGGATCAAATAACACTGAAGCCTACCTACCACAGACTGAAATAATACCTGTAATCACAGCGTCTGATCTGGCCGGAATAGCATAGAATCTGGCTGTAGCACCTGAAGACCGAGCTCCCCCAGAACGAGCTGGAGCTGACTGACCCCCTCTTGACTAGCCTCCCCCTCTAGGACGGCCCCTGCCAACCTGACCCCCACCCCTAGGTGGTCGAACTGCTGGTGCTGAAATTATAGGCTGGTGACTCTGCTGCACGGTCTTGCCCCTATAGTGGGGGTAATCCCTGCTCACGTGGCATAAGTCCCCATACTCGTAGCATCTCAAATGTGAAATATCCTGCTGTCCTGTGGAGTAAGAGTCCCAAATGGCCAGAGTGCGATGAGAATCATCTGACACAGCACTAAAATAGGAACCAGAGGATCTCTGACGGCTGGAGTAACCACTGGATGAATTGTGGATGGCTGGAGGATGGTAGGAGCGCTCTGGCATGACGCTGAACGGAGGCCTCGCTGTAACACCCATGGGAGGTAGTGTAGGTGCTGTATATGAAGGCCTACTGAACTGACCGCCTCCGAACTGACCCCTCCCCCTAGCTGGAGTGCCCCTGAAGTCACCTGAGAATCTGGCCCTCTTGTCCTGCTGACCCTGCATACCTGCTCCCTGCTCCTCAGTCGGTAACCCTCAATCCGTCGAGCTATCTCGACTACAAGCTGGTACGGGGTACCCATCTCTACCTCTCTGGCCATAGAGGTCTTGATACCTGTATGTAAGCCTGCTACGAACTGCCGCACCCTCTCAGCATCAGTGGGCAATATCATGAGAGCATGGTGGGATAACTCTGAAAACCTTGCTTCATAATCCGTCATGGACATCTGCCCCTGCTATAACCGCTCAAACTGACCTCGAAGCTCATCCCTCTCAGACAGCGCAATGTATCTATCCAGAAATAGCTGAGTAAACTGACTCCACATGACAGGAGAAGAATCCGATGGCCTGCTAAGAACATATGATTGCCACCAGCGGCGAGCTCGACCCTCAAGCTGAAATGTAGTGAAGTCTACCCCATACGACTCAAATATCCTCATGTTGTGTAGTCTTTCCCTGCACCTGTCAATGAAATCCTGGGCATCCTCGCCCCGCTCACCCCTGAATACTGGAGGGCGAAGCCGGGTCCATCTATCTATCATCTTCTGCTGGTCGCCCTCTGCAACTAGCCTGGGATCTGGCTGTGCTACTATAGGCTGAACTCCACCCATGGGCGGTGTACCTAGAGTGTGATGTACTGCTGCCTGTCCGGTGGCCTGAGCGGTAGGGGTTTGAACTCCCCCTCCCGCCTGGGAAGTGGCAGGATCTGCTGGAAGTACGCCCGTCTGGGACGTGGTGTCCATGAATCTCAACATGTGGCCCATGACCTCCTGGAAGCCTGGCGCCGTCATGAAGTCCGATGGAGCAGGAGAAACGGGAGGCAACTCATCCCGCTCCTCGATAATAGGATCCTCAAGTGGTGCAACTGGTACAACTCTGGGACACCCTCGTCCCCTGCCTCGAGCAGGTGCCCTACCCCTGCACCTACCACGACCTCGAGCAGTGGGGGGTAGCAACCTATCCCGGATCAGGAACAAGAGAAGCATGCGTCCTCACCATCTGTGAGAGAGTAGAAGATCAAATTTGAGTACATCATCGGTTGCACGATATGATAGGAACAAAGAGGAGTTTCTTAACACCCTATAACCTCCTGAAGATAAGTACAAACGTCTCCGTACCGATCCGCAAGACTCTACTGGGTCTGCCCGTGACTCGTGAGACTACGTGAACCTAAAGCTCTGATACCACGTTGTCACGGCCCAAATCCTAATTTAGGTCGTGATGGCGCCAACAGCGGGGTTAGGCCAGCCAAGATGAATGACATTATGAGTTACCTTCCCAGTTGCCTAACATTCCAACATTTACCAATTTTTAATCAGATATGAATATGATAATAGCCTGCGATATGAAGTAAAACCATAAATACGTGAACCAAACGATAAGCATGTCTATATAATATATACAACCCAAAAACCCAAAATATACGCTACATGTGTGCCAGGAACTAGTGTCACGAGTTTCACGGGCAACTATCGGAATATAAAAAGATATATATAGATACAAATCCACAGTCTGGATGAAATAGACGGGGGAAATAACAAAAGGAACTTCAGGGTGCTGCTAGGAGGTCGCCAGGAAGAGCAGCTCACCGTGAAGTCTAATAACACAAATCAGTATCTAGCACCGGCCTGATAATCAGATGTACCAGCCTCCGGACCTGTACAATCAAGTACAGAAGAAAAAGAAATGCAGCATGAGTACATAAATAAATATGTACCCAGTGAGTATCCCGTCTAAACTCGAAGGAGTAGTGACGAGAGGTCGACTAGATATCACTAAGGTCCAGCAATATAATATAAAAGGAGATATGGCTAAAGCAGTAGGCATGTGAAGCAGAAATCAACAAGTACATAAGCAAATAATGTAATCCAAGTAACAACTGGAAATGAACTGCAAGTGCCAAATCCTCTGTTTACACAATACCTATCAATCCCACTATAAGTGACTCAGACTCGAGTGATGATACAATACCAGAACAAGCCAACCGGCCGGAGTCATAAGGGTGGTCATAAGGACTGAGGTCATAAGCTAACGCACGATCGCGAATCATACCTGCGACTTGCGTGCTGACTCAATAGTAATAAGCTGACCCACGATCGCGCATTATACCTGCGACTCGTGTGCTGACTCGATAATGATAAGTTGACCCACGATCGTGCATCCAGTCTGCAACTCGTGCGCTGACTCGATAATAATAATATATAAGCTGACCCACCATCGCGCCTCCAGTCTGCGACTCGTGTGCTGACTCGATAACAAGTGCATATATATATAGGTATATATGTGTACCGACTCAACAAGACCGTGCCAATACCACTGTAGCCAACTGGGATTGAAATAATAATATTTCACCTTTTCATGTCATCTCAACCACAATCACAACTTACAATATATACAAGGTACAAATAAGGCACATAGAGGCATGCTCGTGAGTCCTAAAGCTACCCGACATAGCAATATAGTCGCCACGTACGGACTCTCATCACTTGGTACATACGCGGCCCCCACAACATGTATACATAACAAATAAGGAACCTATGGGGACATTTCCCCCTTACAAGGTTGGAAAGGAGACTCACCTCGCGATGAAATCACCCCTCGGATCAAGGATGCGCCCGAATCTCCGAAATCTACCCTCAACGGCTCGCAACTAGCCAAATATAGCGTAATTGAATCAAGTTAAGTTCAAAGAAGAAGAATTAACCAATAAACCCAAAATTAGGCATTCTTGAAGGATTTTGGAATTTCAACCCCAGGCCCACACGTTTGGATTTCGAGAATTCTCGAAGGAATCACTTACCCGAAGCCTAAGGATCATAATTACGTGATTTATACATGAATTCATGGCTTAGAACGGATTACTCTTTAATTCTCCCATAAGCCCTAATTTACTACCAAATTTCAAGAATTGATGATTTAGAAGAGAGTATTAGCTAGGAATTGATGTTAAAACTTAGTAAAACCATGGAATGTACTTACCTCAATAACAATGGTGGAAGGTTCCTTGAAGAGCTCTCTAAAGACTTGAGGAGGAAGATGAAAATGGAGGAAATAGGCTAAGTCCCGTATTTAATAAAACTGCCCAGTAATTCCTTCACTACGATCGCGACAAGGGCCCTGCGATCGCGAAGGCCAACTGGCCAGACCTCGGCGATCGCAGCAGAGCTCCTGCGATCGCGAAGAGCAACTGTGCCCGACCCTGACTTGACACTATGCGATCGCGAGGATGGGGCTGCGATCGCGAAGGCATGGAGTCCAGACTTCCGCGATCGCGAAGACTGGGATGCGATCGCGAAGGCCAAGGGCCCAACATTCCGCCATCGCGAAGAGGAAGCTGCGATCGCGAAGAACAATCAGCAGCCCAGCCAAATTCCTTCTCCGCGATCGCGACCCACCTTCTGCGATCGCGAAGAAGGAAACCAGACAGCAAAAATCTAGTTTTTCCAACTTAGCTCCCGGGGGTCCAAAACTCACCCGAGCCCCTCCGGACCCTATCCAAAAGTACCGGCAAGTCTGTATTCATGATGTGGACTCGCTCGAACTTTCGGAACATGAAAAACAACAATGAAACTCAGAATTCAACCCCAAAACCAAATTGAATCAAACTTAAGAACTTAAGATTCTAGAATTCACTCCAATGCACCGAACATGCCTATACTACTCAGAATGACCTCAAATATTGCAGACAAGTCATAAATGACCATACAGAACTATTCCTGATTTCGGAATTCCGTTCGGACCTCGATAGCATAAAATCACGTCCCAAACCAAATTTCAAACATAAGGAAATCCTGATTTCCATTGCGGGCGCCGAAATGCTCCTGGGTCATCGAAAACCCGAGCCGAACATACGCCCAATTCGAAATCATCATACGCAGCTACTGGAGCTGTCAGAACTCGATTCCGAGGTCGTTTTCTCAAAATTCTGACCGAAGTCAAACTTGGCCAAATAGGCCAACCTTAAAGAACCAGGTGTTCCTAAATCACTCAAACCATTCCCGAGTCCCGAACCACACGTCCCCGCAAGTCATAAAGCACGAATAGCCGCTATGGAAGGTTTCATTTAAGGGAACAGGATCCTAATACGCAAAACGACCGGTCGGGTCGTTACAAAAAGAGTGTCATCACGAATGGAAAGAATAAGAAAACTATTTACTCTTCACGAACGCGATGTGATATTGCGAACGCAAAGCATTGCTTATGCAATTTCCAGCAGCTACTGGATTTTGGCTGTCTTGTCACCCCGACCAACCCAAATCAACTCCAAAAAATTATGAAACTTGGAAGATTAGTCAAAAACAATATACAAAGCTATTCTAAAAAAGAAGATTTCAAAAACGACTTGAAAATTTGAATACGACGGGTTGCCTCCCATTAAGCGCCACATTTAGTGTTGTGGCTTGACAACTACCAACTTCACCACTTTTCTCACTACTTGGAAGATATAAATTGGGCACCTAACTTGGAATAAAACTTGTGACCACGAGGTGTGGGGGTGGTAAGTAGATGAAAAAGCCGAATGTCATTTGCTTTATTTTACATTTATTAGCTTTCTTGTGAGAAATGTCATTGTGCCTTCTCGTGCCGTAAAATTGTAAAATGTATGGTCTTTGCCTTTCCTCTTTGCAATCCCTCATTGATTCCTTAGTTTAATTCCCATATTACCACACAACTCCATTGTTGTGAAATGCTTGGAATGTGGCGTCAAGCCTCCAAATTGCAATTTTTCCCGGATATTGACATCCTCTTCCTCCCCCCCCCCCCTGAACTAGAGTCAACTTCAACCATATTTTCAATTACACTGATTAACTCTAATTATATATTTTTCTTGGCATCACCAACAAGAGTGGATTCGGTTGGCAGATGTTAAATTCTTGATTCATTAAAATGAAGCTCATTTTCTTCCTCGAAGTTGGACTCTTCTTGACCTCTTTCCACAACTCAAGTTGGGGAGCATTATGAGCCACAACCAATGATTTAATTTGATCTTCCAAGGTTTATATACTCTCATCATTATGATTTATACTTGTTTCAAGGCCTCGAATGCCAAGTTTCTTCTCCTCATTTCCAAGAAGGGCCTCCAACATGAGCATTAACCTCTCATTTTGAGCATTTGAGAGTTCTTCTTGATTTTGATCAAGTCCCAAAGAAGGATTTCGGGCTTCATCGTCTAAGGAAGGTTCTCGGCTATCATTCGCTTCCGAGAAATTTTGGACCTCTAAAGCTTCAAGTATTTCTCCCATTTGTTAGTTCAACCTTTCAAGAATCAAATCATTTTGGAGACTTTCCAAAAGCTCCACCAAGGTTTTTTGCTCATCGTTTCCTCATTCACGTAGGCATTCCATCATGAGCTTGAACTCTCCATTTTGGCCATGCTCAATTTCTTCCACTTCCATATCTCTATAATTATCGTCACAAAAAGTAGAATCATCTTGGGGAGGGGGGAGGGTTCGGGGAAGGGACGGATAAATAAGCACAATTAGTCCAATGGCCATTTTGACCACCATACCTATCACATATACTCCACTAATGGGTTTGAGATTGTGCGCACAATCCAACCCCGGGAGAATTTAAACAATTTTTTCACAAATGTGGTCCTCCACAATAATTAAAGACAAATGTCATCAAAGTATGAACAACTAACATTCGACCCATTTTCATTATGTGATTACATTTTTCAAAACTACAAAAATACATAAGAAAAATAAACAAGATAATAAACAAAGGCTGAAAATAATTACACAAATATTCACAAGTTTGGACCAAAGCACGTACGCTTTCTTATCAAACAACCTAAATGATCCAAATTGTTCCCCCAAAACAACGCTAATTTTGATGACGTCCAAGTCCACTACTAAAATAGTAAGCGGTTACGGTCGCATGCAATATAATATAACCAACTATGAGTCGGGATCGAATCCCACTTGATGACGTCCAAGTCCACTACCAAGAGAATTATCGCTTATTATGCTAAGCCAGACATTGATAAAGGTTTCGAGAAAGTATTTATAACTAAATGCAAAAATGTAAACTAACCTAGAAAGAAAGTAAAATGATCAATGGCTACAAGCATGGATACTCGGTGAATTACACTCAAGTAACTATCCTATGCATTTCACAAATTTTACAAATATGAGTGAGTTATGTTAATTAGCCTCCGATATAGTTCTTTAGTATCATATTCCGAAGACTAATAAGACTTTCTATTAGAAGTATCCCTAAAGAAATTAAGAGATTAAGTGTACCCGATTTTGGCTACAAGTAGTAATCTTACCCCTAGGTAGAATCTATAAAATAAGGTTAACGTCTCAATTTCGTATTAATTATTCTTTCCCAACCCCAAATTACCTTTTCCAAGGTTAATTCCATGTTAATGGAGAGTCCTACAGTTAGCTAATCCCTTTGGAAACATTAAAGAACAATAATAAATAAACAATAATGCACTTCAATATTAATAAAAACCATTCAATACATAAGCACAACACGATATTTAATCCACACTTTAACAATGTATATTCACATAAAAAATATTCAAGTGTTGAAAACTACACACTTAGATATTCAATACAAAGCAAGGAAATGAATAAATGAGTACAAATGTGTAAGAAATTCTCAATGAAAAGCTTTAAATCTTCAAGTCTCAAGTGTGTATGCATGAACCCTAGCTCCAAAACATGTATTTTCTACTCAGAGACTGCCAAAGATATTTTCCAAATGAGTTGAGTCGTGGATTAAACGAATTGGGACAAAAAAATGTGAGTTTCCAGAACTGCCCAGTTTGTTCGCCAATTTCTTCTTCGCGTACGCGAAGGTTTGACTCCTGAAGCTTCGCATTCTCGATCATGCCTTCACGTTCGTGAAGGTTTGACCTCTAAAACTTTGTGTTCGCGTTCGTAAGGTTTGACTTCTGAAGCTACGCGTTCGCGATCCTCATTCATGTTCGCGAAGGGTAATACATTGGACATAATTTTGTGTTCATATTAGCTCTTTTGATGTTTTCACTTGGTTTCTTCTTGGTCACTTCTAAATCATATAAAATCTGTAAAATAGAAATAAACCACATTAAACACACTATTTTATCAATCAAACATAGCAAAAATCTAAAAATAAAGAATAGATACGTTGGTGAAATACCAACTTATCACTTAATGAGATGAGACATGGTACATATCTTCTCAATATGTGAATCCGTGTGACTTGATTTGTCTAATCACGCATTTTATCTCTATGTGCAAGTTGGATGATTTAATGACATTGGACACATATCTTCTCTATATACTGGATTGTTAATTGGAAAAAGTGAATGTTACGTTATTTTTTAGCACCGATGAGTCTTTATTTGTTGTTTATGACTTCATAAAAAAATTGATGTATACTTGTGTGATATATGAATTTCATGTTATTTGGCGAGTATCATCAATAATGATTGCCATTATTACCTCTCCAATGTTTGTTATGATCCTTGGTGAGTACATGAGGCCGGTTGTAGTCATACTACACTTCTGCACCTTGTGTGCTGATCTTGGAGTTGATATTGCTGTGGATGGTGGGAGCTGGCATTGAAGAAGTACCTTCTTTCCTGGATATAGCTACCACTTATAGGTTGTGGTTTTAGATTCTTACTCTGTTCATGTATATTCCAAAAAAAAGTCGTGTTTATGTTTTTCATACCCGTTTTGTAAATCTATATCTTAATGGTTCATGATTTGTACTACCAATCCTTGGGGTATTGTATGGAAATTCAGTTAATTCAGTTCGTGATTTCTTATTATTTGCGTTAGAATTGTGTTGGCTGTTGTTTGACATACCTAGTGGGTTGAGATAGGTTCCATCACGACTAGGTGGAGTTTGGGTTGTGACAAGTTGGTATCAAAGCTCTAGGTTCATAGGTTCTACGAGTCATAAGCAACTATCTAGTAGAGTCTTGCGGATCAGTATGATGACATCCATACCTATCTTTGAGAAGATATAGGACATGTAGGAAACTTTCCATCTTTCTTTTCTTATCGTGTGACATTAATTCTGCCTGAAGAGTATCTCTTTGATTTCTTTCCATCCACTCGTATGTGATGTTGAGCACTCGGTATCAGTTGTGCATCGACGGATGGTGATTTTACGGATGAGGTGCGAGATGTATTTTTTATGTTGTGGAGATAGACCAATATGAAGGACTTGAGTTCAGGTTCGGACCACATCTTGCTTAATAGTTTCAGTTGTGTGAGTATGTTTTCTTACACTTATATGTATAGTAGTGTACCGAAGATTGGGATTGATAGCTTATTGAATGGTTGGATAGCTATGTGATGAATATTATGTGACTGAGGACTATGTTTAGATCGGTTGGATGTGAGGAGAAGAATATTTCTTGGGATGTGAAAGGTCTGTGGATGCTTGATTTATGTCTTGATGTGTTGTGTAGTATTGACTTATGAATGTGTTAGGGATCTTTCAACTGTACATTTGAGAAATGGAGTAGATTATTATATCTTGTTGACAAGTCAGATTCTAGAGGATTTAGCGATTGAATAGTGGTTGTGACCATGATAGGGCGTAGAAGGATTCTTGTTTGAGGCTAAACAAGTGGGTTATCTCATGCAAATGTTTTGAGGTTGTGTGATTCTTATGATATTTTTGTGGAGAGTTTTCTTTCTACCAGTGGGATTGTATGTGCTACACTTGGAGTTTGGATTACTTGAGGAAGTTTGGTTGACTGTCGTGAGGGTGATTATGCACTTGGTAGAAGATTTTAGGTATTTTATGACTGGTGCCACATGAGATTATGAAAGATTTAGTTGAATTATAATGCGTGATCATGATGGAGTAAGAGTACTGTGGGTTATTGGATGTTATGTTTTATGGCTTCGATCCAAGTGGGATGGTCTGCTATCTACAATCAGATTGCATGGTTATGTATTATACCAGATTGAGTATGAGGCACTTTTGTGGATCAGTTAACTTGAAGAAGGTTGACTCCGATGATGGTGTGGGTGTGATGACTCAAAAGGTCATCCTGTGTTTTATAAGTCATTTCTGTGTTCCGATGTAACGACCCGGTCGGTTGTTTTGAGAGTTAGCGCCCTGATCCCCTGGTACCTACTGCTCCCATGTCTATTTATTCTATTAGAACTTGTCGGAGCGTTGAGTGGTGAAATACGGAGTTATTTTGGACACATAGTCCATAAATGTGAAATTTAGCTTTAGAAATCGGGCCGTAGTTAGAACTATGTGAAAACGGATTTGGAATGGAATTCCGTCGACTCCGTTAGATAATTTCGGGGTTAGGAGCGTGCTCGGAATGTGTTTTTGAGGTCCATTGTAGATTTAGGCTTGAAATGGCGAAAGTTAGAATTTTGGCAATTTCGGCCGATATGTGAAATTTTGATGTCGGGCTCGGAATGGAATTCCGAAAGTGATAGCAGGTCCGTAGTGTCATTTATGACCTGTGTGTAAAGTTTGAGGTCATTCGGATGAGTTTTGACGTGATTCGACATCGAATGTGAATTTTAGAAATTCCATAGGTTCTTAGGCTTGAATCTATGCATAATTGAGGATTTTGATGTTATGAGATGTGTTTTTAGGGCTCGACTAAGTTTGAACGAAGTATTAGGACTAGTTGGTAAGTTTGGTTGAGGTCCCGGGGGCCTCGGGTATGTTTCAGGTGCTCAAACGGGCACTTTAGCCTTAAGAATTTTGTTGTTTTTTTCTGGTTTTTGGAGCATCAGTTATTGTTCAATGCGATCGCATGATTTGAACCGCGATTGCATAGAGAAGATTTGGGCCCAGCGGAATTTTGTTCAATGCGATCGCATTGTGAGGCCTACGACCGCATAGGATTATTGGGCCGGGCAGGGGAGATAAGCTCTGTGCGTTCGCGTGGGCCTTGAGTGCGAACGCATAGGGTCAGGTCCAGTAGGCATCGCGAACGCAGTAGGATTTAGGCGATCACACAGGGTCCCATTTTAAGAGGGATGTGGCTTACCTTATGAGATCGCATCTCCCTGATCGCGATCACACTTCACATTTTAGGCTTGGGCAGAATATTAAAACCCATTTCGAAGGTTTAGGCCATTTTTCACATTTTCGAACATGGGAGCTCGGGAAGGGCGATGTTTGAAGACTTTTGCACCTGGGCAACTTGGGTAAGTGATTTCTACCCAACTTAGATCAATTTCCATGACTCCTAACTTAAATCTAGTCCTTAAATTCGAATTTTGGTGAAACAACTTGGGAAAAATTGGTTGAACTTCATAGGCCGAATTATTGAGTTTTGATTGGGTTGTTGTCACGCCCTCTTTTTCCTCGCGGGGTACGGGTTTATGACATTTTGTTGAGACAACTCGTTCCTTTTGGGAAAGGGGTTTTGCGTTTTTGGAGAGTCGCCACCTAACGATTTTGAGGTGCGTTAGGGCACAAAAGGGGTTCATTTATAACTACGTTGATAACCAGAGACAGGGTAAGGGCTCAAAATTATCCTAAGGGGAAGGTGTTAGGCACCCCTCAGGTTCCATAAGTGTGGTTCCCGGCCAAACAACTTTTGTGAATTTGTACAGTTTAGCAAATAATCAAGTAAGGCTCAAATAATAGGGGATTTAGGTCTAAGCATAGATGTTTTGAAAAGATAGTTAATAAGAAACTAGCTTTGTAAGAGAATTTGCAATCTAAACGCACTTTATGAAGAGTAAAGGGATGCCCTAGGTTTGTTTATAACATGGATCACATCAATGCAATACCCGGTATGACACCCCTCAAAGAGGGGCTACACGTGGCATTAGCGCACCGGTCATCATGTCCATATTCTACACTTTCCCGCCCCGTGAAGGTAACTAAAGCGCGTGTTGGTCACAAACTCTATTGCATGCTGTTACCCGTCCTTTTCCTATTAGTCCCGGAGGATTTTGGGAAATCTATCCTATAAGGGAGGTTCTTGGCAGACCCTCAGGTTTTTAAAGGTGAAAATGCTAAGGCGACATATAATAAACAAATAGGACTGCAGATAGGGGAAAAGCGTGGAAAAACATATAAAGGCTCAAGTATTCCTCCACACACAATACACATAGACAGCATGTCTCATACACAATTAAGGTCCAGATTCAGATCGTAGGCATGGTGTCTAAGTTACAATAGCAAAGTCATATTTATTTCATAACTCAGAGAAGAAGTCCTAATTAGGCTTGCTTGCTGATTTTAATATGCTGATAGTTAAACATAATCACAAAGAAAGATCGGGTTTTATTTCTTATAGTTGATTACCTAAGGCTTGCCTAGGCGTATAGAAGTATTCATAGTTGATAACAGTTTCAGGTCGTATACCTAATAATAGGCAGTTCTAAGTGTTGCAGATAGACTAATTTTGGCCAGTTTGTAGAACAAGAGGACTGTTTTAGACATGTGTATTTAAACTAGATGTGATTGAATAAATACGGGAATAAGGCCAAAATTGTCCCTATACTATCGAAATTAGTCACGTTTATACCCGTTTCTACTTTCGGTCTAAAATTATCCCTACCGTTAACAAAGTAGGCAAAATCGTCCCTAACCCTAACAGATTTCCTACGTGGCAGTAGGACCCCTCTTCTGTTTCAAGGTGCCACGTAGGACATCTGTTAGGGTTAGGGACAATTTTGCCTACTTTGTTAACGGTAGGGACAATTTTAGACCGAAAGTAGAAACAGGTATAAATGCGACTAATTTTCGATAGTATAGGGACAATATTAGCCTTTTTCCCAATAAATACGACCCTAAAGCATGATCTCTAATGCAGCATGATGCAAAATAACTTAAACATGATTTCTAGATGCATATTTAAGCTATGCAATAGTTTCGAGATAGGCAAGAATGACAGTTTTAATCGTTGTTTACCTAAAGCAGGGCCTCTACGTATATAGCATGGTTGCAGCATGGTGAGTGCATGAATAACAATTAGCGTTGATTTATTTATTCTAAGGCAGGATTCCTAAATTACATTTCAGAACATGTTGACAGAATCACATAATAGCAATTTTGTTGCTATCATTAACCCTATAATCAGGATTTCTAAGTGATATTTCAGAGCAGGTAGACATGAGCACATAATAGTAATTTTGTTGCTATCATTAACCCTATAAATAGGATTTCTAAGCGTAATGACATGCTGAATACAATACCCATAAATCCTAAGTAACATGATATGCATGGCATGCTTGGCATGTTGTACCTAAACATGGTTGCTATTGCACATATAGAAAAGTAAAACTAGAAACATGATCTCTACCCTTAATTATAATACATCATGCAAATCACCCACCCATTTTCACTATCCAAACCCCAAAGTTGTCTTTAAAAATAATTATTCCAGGCCTCTGAATATGAATTACATAACTAAATGTAAGAAAAGAAGAAGTTAACTATAGAGAGCCTTCATAATAGGTCCAAGTCTCCAGGTCTTTGGTGCCATGCATTGTTTCACAACCTTTATCACAATCCGGGTGTGTCAGGGTTCCCTAAGGACCTCAAGGGCCCCCGGGCAGTGCTCACACCCAGATTTCATAGCCAAGATAGAGTAAGTGCAGTGTGGAAAGGCCAGCTCTTGTGTGTCAAAGTTCAGAGGGAGCTCAAGGTCCCAAAGGAATGCTCACACAAAAGGGCAGAACCTAGTAGTCTAAGAGTAGGGTGAGAGTGCTCAACATAGTTTTGGAAGAGTTTAAGTAAGAAAACAGTTTTCTTTTGAAAAGAAAGACTCAATTGAAATAGTTGTTGTAAAAAGAATAGGAGAGAGAGTTGTCTTAGTAAAACAGATTTGAGAAAAGCAGGGTAACAGACCATCCTCAAAATCAAACAGGTTCAATCCTTACACATGGAACAAAGAACAAAGACAGGTTCAACACCTAAACTTTCACGTAGGGGGTATCAGGGATTGGGGAAACATAGATCACAAAATGACAAGCATGTAGTAGGCAGTCCACAATAAGGAATTCCTAGGGATTCAGGGGATTGGGGACACAGTAGAGCATGGAATTATCATAAATAGACCAAATATAGTAGAGTCTACCAAGCATAAGGAGAAAGGTTTACGTGAAGGAAGGTTTGGAACACACAAGGGCATGCTAACAAATAAGGTAGAACTAGACCTACTAGATGGAATCCGAGATCCTAGTTACATGGTGAACAATAGAATTAGTAAGTAAGAAAACAGACGAGGAACACAATGAATTGTACTAGTAATATAAACATATTGGTTTGAGAACTAAAATCTGAATTAGAACATACCAGAAGGGTGCAGAAAGCAGTAACACAAAAAGTAGAAGATAGGAGATACACAGTAGTTATCCTTGGCTTGCAGTCAGCTAACTCAAAGTAGTAGCAAGTAGAAATCAAGAGAGAATAGAGAGCAAGTTTATTTGTTAGAGAGAGTAGAACAATCTGTGTGTGTGTGTGTGTGTGTTAAGACTATTAATGAGAGTCGTATATATAGTGGTTTTAAGCTAGGTAAAATAGGGTAATACTTAGACTGCCCAGTAATTATGGAACTCAAAGAATCAATTAGTTGTAAGATCAGTGCAAGTACTCCCTAAATTAAGGGAGTTAATTTCAAACGGTCATAATAGGTAGTAAGTAAAGAAAGGAATCGTGTACAACAAATAAGGAAAGATTTCGAATATAGTAAACACAAAGTAGGAAATTGGGGTCAGGTTCATAATATTTTAATCAAGGCAATACTGTGAGAATCAATTGAGAGTAAAATCAGTCATGTAATAAGGCAAGAAATAACTAAAGGTCGGAAATTAGTAAAGATACTATCACAGAAAATCAATTAAAAGAAATCAATCACAGGAAATTAGGGATTCAAATAGGAGTAGTATTGATTTAGGAATCAACACAGATTATACGGAGTAAACACACAATGTGAGATAATAAAAAAACCCTAGTAATTAAACTAGGGTAAAATCACACAGAATTAGGGATTTACATAGAGCATGACAAGAATCACTGAATAAGCATAATACAAGCAGGGAAAAGTAAAGATTCAGAGGTATCGATGAAAAAAAATAGAGTAGAACCACAGAGTAAGCATGGGTAATAGCAGCCAGAAACCCTAACAAGCAGCATGGGGTAAAAACATCATGAAATCACAGAGTATTCAAGAGGACATAGCGAACATGATAGAACAGATAAACATATTGTTGGAAGCAAACTCAGAGCCACAGATTAAAGTCAAGACTTTAGGGTTTTTATAACGAATCAACTCAGACACAAAAAAGAGAAAGGCTAAAACATAACGAAAACCATAAAATAATACTTAAAATCTGAAGGGAAATCGTTTTTGAAAAGGGGTTTGAAAACCCTGATTTTGAGATGAAAGATCGTTTAGAAATAGGAAGGTTTTTTCGAAGGAAACATGTAAAAGCTTCATAAGATACATAGATCTAAGGAAGATCTAAAGGAAATCGGAATATATTAGGAGTTAGGGTTTCATAGAACCCAGAGAAACAAGGAAACTAGAAAGATGTCACTGGCTTTAGCCGGAAAAGTCACAGATCTTACTCAGACAGCGGAAGGTGGACGGAAAACGGCATGAGGGACCATGGGGGAGTTGAACCGCTCCAGGTTTTCCTGAGGGCCTCAGCGTATCATTAGACCGGCATGGGGTGAAGCAAGGGCCAAGAGATGATGAAAGGCCATGGTTTCCGGCTGGGGAGGTGACCGGAGAAGGTGGACAGTGTCCATTAGAGATGAAGAGACGGGAAGGTTCTAGAGAGAACTTGGAGATAGAGAGACAGTAGAGAGATGAGTGTCAGGGGAGTAAATGAGAGACGGGGGGGGGGGGGTAGTCACCTAGGTTTAATTAAGGAGGGTTGAATCCGGGCCATTGATCAAAACCGATCAACGACCAAGATTAAATCAAGTTTGGACCGAGTATCTTTAGTGGATTGGGCCTGGGTATTGGGCGGATTTAATTGGGGGGGTTTGGGGTGGTTTAAATAGGATGAAATTTAATTAAATTAGGCTATAATTTAAATAGGAATGGGCTAATTGTTAAATACCCAATTAAATAGGTAAATAATTAATAAAAATAGCTAATAGTTACAAAAAATGAAATTAATGTTAAATAGGTGAAATTAAGGCAGTTAACTAATATAAAAGATATAAGATGACTAATTAGGCTATAATTGGAAAATTATAATGCCAAATTGGCTAATTTGTGAAATAATTAAATCCTAAATAGGATTAAAAATGATATTGGATGTAAATTTATAAATAATTATTGGATGTAAAGTATTGAATAAATTAGAAAGTAAATTGATAATAATGTGGAAAATTATGGTAAAATACCAGTTTTTATAAAATAGTGATTTTAAAGGTATATATGCAAAATCTAAAAATAATTTGAGAAAAATTGGGTATCAATAACTGCCCCTTTTTACATGGGAGGGATGAAAGAGTTGTCGGGTAAAGATATGATGGCCAATTTCGACCGAGCGAAATGGTTCAAAGAGATTTAGGCCGCACCCTGGTTTCTGAGTTGCCTACATATCCCTGGTTTTACAGGAATCAAGCCGTATGTAGTTCAGGAGCCATTGGCGAAGTATAATGATGAAGTTTTACAAGAACGGACCCAATGTATGGGGTTGGGTGAAAAAATGACTTACAGGGATGGTTAGGAGAACTGGAGCGGGCTCCTGCCAGGATGATCGTTTCTTGCCGGATTACCTGCAAATAAACAATACAAGCATATATTGCGTAATTTTAACATGATGCAAATTCCCGTCGGACCATGAATGCTGGCTTTGGACGGTTAGGGATGACGTCCTCAGACCATGATGTCCTGGGCCATGGATTGCTTGATGCAGGATTCACAGGCCATGAAATGATGTTCTCGGGTCATGAGGATGGTGCCTCCAAACCATGACGCCTTTGAATAATGATATGCAAATGATTGAAAGAGATCCTCAGTCCATGGCATGGTGTTCTCGGGCCATGAGGATGGTGCCTCCGAACGATGATGCCTTTGGATAAGTTGACGATATTTCAGCCCATTGATATGCAATAGTATGATGCTAACAAGACAGAGCTTAGTCTTGCGTATTGAAAGGGCAGAGCTTAGACCGAAAGGAAAGCGAAATAAATAGTGCTTGAGACAACGGTTAGTCTCGAAAAGTAAATTGGAGGCAGAGCTTAACCTCGGAAGGCAGAAGAGTAGACTTGTGCAAAGATGCAGATGGAGGTAGAGCTTAACCTCAGAAGGCAGAATGGTAGCCTTATGAATTGCAGATGGAGGTAGAGCTTAACCTCGAAAGGCAGAATAGTATCTTTATGCAAGTTGAAAGGCAGAATGGTAACCTTATGAAAATGCAGATGGAGACAACGTTTAGTCTCGGAAGGCAGAAAGGTAGCCTTATGCAGAGATGCGAATGCAGATGGAGACAACGTTTAGTCTCGGAAGGCAGAAAGGTAGCCTTATGCAGAGATGCGAATGCAGATGGAGACATCGTTTAGTCTCGGAAGGCATAAAGGTAGCCTTATGCAGAGATGCGAATGCAGATGGAGACAACGTTTAGTCTCGTAAGGTAAAAAGGTAGCCTTATGCAGAGATGCGAATGCAGATAGAGACATCGTTTAGTCTCGGAAGGCAGAAAGGTAGCCTTATGCAGAGATGCGAATGCAGATGAAGACAACGTTTAGTCTTGGAAGGTAGAAAGGTAGCCTTATGCAGGATTAAATAAATGAAAATAGAAATTCTTAGCTGGTAATAAATTGCGGTATTGTGACTTTTGAGAGCATTAGCATTAAAGTCATGTGCGAACGTCGGCAAGTGCAATGGTTTGTGAATCGTGTTTTTAACAATGTTTGTCCCCTGGGAGGACAATGCGTTTTAGGGATTTTGCAACCTTAGTGCCTGCATCCAAAGAAAGATCGTGAGTTTTGTAAAGGGAAGGTTAGTTCGTATCCCCTCTGACTTTGCTTAACTTGTTCGGCTTGATCTGATGATACTGTCTATATCGTTGGGGTAGCGTTGCTAAACAAAGCTTGTTTCATGCATGATTTGTAAAAGTATAACATAATGTATAAATTTAAAATGATTTTGGATGAACCGACGATCGTGACACGGTTCGAGACATTGCAACCTCTCCTGCTACGTAATTTTGAGGGTCTTCCTCAAAATTCTGCCCCAGTTTGATGGGTGAATGCTTTTGACTATTGCCAGTGCGTCGATCGGCTGAACTTGCTTCGAAATTTTGAGGGTCCTCCTCAAAATTCTGCCCCAGTTTCCAATTGCGGGGGGAAAATGAAAATTTTATTGATTTGTGACCGAACCCATAGGGCTGCCTACGTATCCCCTCTTACACGGGAATCAAGTCAGGCGTAGTTCAATTTACATCATTGATTAAAAGCATAAAAGATTATACATAGTAACGCTTGACTGCATCTGAATTGATTGGCTTTTGCCAGACTTCTCCGTCCATTTCTGCAAGTATAAGAGCTCCTCATGTCAGCACTCGGTGAGCCATGTATGGACCTTGCCAGTTGGGAGAGAACTTCCCTTTGGCTTCATCTTGATATGGAAAAACCTTCTTCAACACCAGCTGCCCCGGTGTGAACTGTCTTGGCTTGACTTTCTTGTTAAAGGCTGTGGTCATTCTATTCTGATAAAGTTGACCATGGCATACTGCATTCATTCTCTTTCCGTCTATGAGGGCTAACTGCTCATAACGGTTCTTTACCCGCTCTACATCACTGAGCTCAGCTTCTTGTATGATCCTTAAGGAAGGAATTTCTACCTCAGCGGGAATGACAACCTCTGTACCATAAACCAACATATAAGGAGTTGCCCCGGTCGATGTGCGGACCGTGGTGCGATATCCCAGCAAGGCGAATGATAGTTTCTCGTGCCACTGCTTATGCTTCTCTATCATTTTCCTTAGTATCTTCTTGATGTTTTTGTTGGAGGCCTCTACAGCTCCATTCATCTGAGGTATGTAAGTTGTGGAATTCTTGTGTTTGATCTTGAAAGTTTTACACATAGCTTTCATCAGGTCGCTGTTGAGATTGGAACCATTGTCGGTGATGATTGACTTAGGAATTTTGATCGACAAACAATACGGTCGCGGACAAAATCTGCCACGACTTTCTTAGTTACTTCTTTGTATGATGCTGCTTCGACCCATTTAGTGAAGTAATTAATGGCTACCAGAATGAACCTGTGTCCGTTGGATGCGGCAAGCTTGATAGGTCCAATAACGTCCATGCCCCAGGCGGCGAACGGCCATGGTGATCTTGTTTCATTAAGATCGTTTGGAGGTAACTTTATCATATCTGCGTGTATTTGACAGCGGTGACATTTTCGGACATACTGGATGCATTCCGTTTCCATAGTCGTCCAAAAATAGCCAGCCCGGAGTATCTTCTTTGCCAAGACAAAACCGTTCATATGTGGACCGCAGGTCCCAACATGAATTTCCTCTAGTAGCTTGGATGCTTCCTTTGCGTCGACACATCTTAATAACCCCAAATCGGGAGTCCTCCTATACAGGATTCCCTCGTTGTGAAAGAAGTTGTTGGACAATCTCCGAAGTGTGCATTTCTGAGTATGATTGCCAAGCCCTGGGTACTCTCCTTTTACCAAGTATTCCTTGATGTCATGAAACCAAGGCTTTCCGTCTGCTTCTTCTTCGACATGGGCACAGTAAGCTGGCTGATTATTGATCTTCACTGGAATAGGATCAATGAAATTCTTGTCTGGATGCTGAATCATATAGGACAGAGTAGCCAATGCATCGGCGAACTCGTTATGAATCCTGGGAACATGTTGGAATTCTGTCTTCGTGAACCTTTTTCTTAACTCCTGCACATGGTGCAGATACATCATTATCTTGGAATTCTTGGTTGCCCATTCCCCTCGTACATGATGTATAAGTAAGTCTGAATCTCCAATCACTAGCAGCTCTTGAACGTTCATGTCAATGGCCATTTTGAGCCCTAAGATGCAGGCTTCATACTCGACCATATTGTTGGTGCAGGGGAATCTGAGTTTGGTAAACACCGGTAATGCTGACCGGTTTCTGATATTAGGACTGCTCCAATGCCGACTCCTTTGAAATTTGCTGCTCCATCGAAGAACATTCTCCAACCGTCATAGGATTCTGCAATGTCTTCTCCTATGAATGATACCTCTTCATCAGGAAAATACATTTTCAAGGGTTAGTACTCTCCATCCACGGGGTTTTCAGCAAGGTGGTCTGCCAGTGCCTATCCCTTGACCGCTTTCCGAGTCACGTAAACAATGTCGAACTCACTCAACAGGATTTGTCACTTGGCTAGCTTGCCAGTGGGCATGGGCTTTTGAAAGATGTACTTCAAGGGGTCCATCCTTGATATGAGATATGTGGTATAGGCACAGAAGTAATGTCTCAACTTCTAAGCAACCCAAGTTAGAGCGCAACATGTGCGTTCCAAGAGAGAATACCGAGCTTCGTACGGAGTGAAATTCTTGTTGAGATAATAAATTGCTTGCTCCTTTCTCCCTGTTTCATCGTGCTATCCCAGGACACAAATGAAGGATCCATCTAACACTGCAAGGTATAGTAGAAAAGGTCTACTTGGCTCAGGTGGTACTAGGACTGGCAGCATTGACATGTACTCCTTACTTCTGTCGAAGGCCTTTTGACAATCATCGGTCCACTTGGTTGCGGCGTCCTTCTTCAGCATCTTGAAGATCGGCTCACAGATAACTGTAGACTGTGCTATGAATCGGCTGATGTAATTAAGCATTCCTAAGAAGCTCATCACATCTTTTTTGTTCCTAGGCAGTGGTAATTCTTGAATGGATTTGACCTCTGACGGGTCCAGTTCTATTCTTCGACGACTTACGATGAACCCAAGCAACTTACCGGCAGGAACCCCGAATGCACACTTTGCGGGATTCAGCTTCAAATTGTATTTCCTCAACCTATTGAAGAACTTCCTCAAGTGTGCTATGTGATCAGTGGATTTCTTGGATTTGATAATAACATCATCCACGTATACTTCAATCTCCTTGTGTATCATATCGTGGAAGATAGTGGTCATGGCACTCATGTATGTGGCCCCTGCATTCTTCAGGCCGAATGGCATCATCTTGTAGCAGTATACTCCCCACGGCATAATGAAAACCTTTTTCTCACCGTCTTCCTCATCCATCCAGATCTGATGATAACCAGCGAAACAATCCACGAATGACTGTAGCTCATGCTTGGCGCAATTGTCAATCAGGATGTGTATTTTTTGCAAAGGGAAGTCGTCTTTCGGACTGGCCCGTTTAAGGTCCCGATAGTCAACACAGACTCTGACCTTTCCATCTTTCTTTGCACCGGTACAATGTTAGCTAACCAGGTCAGGTATTCAACTACCTTGAGAACCTTGGCGTTGATCTGTTTGGTAACTTCTTCCTTGATTTTCAAGCTCATATCGGGCTTGAATTTTCTGAGCTTTTGCTTGACTGGTGGATACATTGGATTGGTTAGCATTTTGTGAGCCACAATAGATGTACTCAGACCAGTTATGTCATCGTACGACCATGTGAATATGTCCTCATATTCCTTTAGAAATTCTGTGTATTCCCTCTTCTCTGACGGTGACAAATGAATGCTGATGCGAGTTTCCTTGACATTTTCTGAATCTCCAAAGTTGACAACTTCGGTCTCGTCCAAGTTGGACTTAGGCCTGTTCTCAAAATTCTCAACTTCTTTGATAATCTCGTCAGGTATATCGTCTTCTTCTGAATCAATGTCCAATTGTTGTGTTGTCTCGTTGCATGTCACAGTCATTGGTTCATCAAGACAAGTAATAGTAATGCCCGAGGCTCGTCGGG
This sequence comes from Nicotiana undulata, assembly GCA_005239495.1. Lineage (NCBI taxonomy): Eukaryota > Viridiplantae > Streptophyta > Magnoliopsida > Solanales > Solanaceae > Nicotiana > Nicotiana undulata. The sequence goes on from ML242056.1 coordinate 65,222, forward strand.
CTCTGGCTGTTCTGACGGTCCAATTCTTGAGATAAGCTCCTCTGCTCACGGCCTGTATGGAAGGGCTTTCCTCCCCCTCCTCCTCGAGAATAACACAAAAATCCATGTCACTTTCCTCCAGGAATAAGTTCCTCAATGCTGTAAGTGCCTCATCTTCATATGACCTATAGATAATGCCAACTTGTTGGAAGGTCTGCTCCAGATGTGGTATCAGCTGCTCCAGTGGGTAGTAAGGACTGCGCCAAGGTGGCGACCAGCTATTGAATTCTTCCCAAGTGTACTCATATCCCAAACCGAAGGTAGTACCATGTTTCTTGAGCTTTATGGGTTTAGAGATTCCTTGGAGGTTCTTTCCGAGCCCCTTGCCAGGCTCGTACCCACTCCAGCTTAGTATGCTTTCGATTTTGCTATCCCACCATTTGTCTTTGTTGATAGCATTGACCCGTTCAATGTGGTGGTAAGTTTATCCACCTAGCTTCCTTCTTCCCTCGATTGCCGGAATAGTCTGGCGGCTGTAAATAGGGTTGCTACCATCGCCGTGAATAATCACCTCCTGGTGGTTCCATTCAAACTTCACAGCCTGATGCAGTGTTGATGCTACGGCCCCAGCAGCATAGATCCATGGCCGTCCCAACAGCAAATTGTAAGACGTTGGCACATCTATTACCTGGAAATCGACCTCGAACCAAGTTGGCCCCATTTGCAGGCACATGCTAATTTCACAAATGGTGGACCTTTAAGAACCATCGAAAGCTTTCACATTGATTACTCCATCCTTTATCTCATGCAGCCCTTTACCCAGTTTCTTGAGTGTTATCAGTGGACAGATGTTAAGACTGGATCCTTCATCGATCAGGATTCTGGTGATGAAATAATCTTCACATTGTATGGTGATGTGCAATGCTTTGTTATGCCCCAGCCCTTCATGTGGCATCTCATCTTCATGAAAAGTGATCTTATGGCTTTCCAACACTTGGCCCACCATATTGACCATTTCCCCGCTGGTGATATTGTTCGTCACATATGCTTCGTTCAACACCTTCAACAAATCACTCATGCGAGTCTCAGAATTCTGCAGCAAAGAGAGAATGGATATTTGTGCTGGCGTCTTGTTCAATTGGTCAATGACCGAGTACTCCTTGGCTGTACTTTCCTCTAGAGATCGTCCGGACCTGTCTCCATAATGGGTGGCCTGTTGGAATCCTGTTTGCTTGATTCAGCAAGATGTTTAGGCGTATAGACTCTACCAGTCCTTGTCATACCATGCGCCGCGGTAGCTTCTTCAATCTTGACTTTGCTCTTCCTTCTTGCCTCAGCCACATAATCCCATGGTACAACATTTGTATTGAAGGGTGGCATGGTTGATATTTCCACTGTAATCGGTGCAACTACCCTCACTTCGAATGGAACATGTTCCTTAGCAGGTGGCAGGACTGCAACCTCAAATGGTACGGGTGCATTTGCCGAAGGTATAACTTCGACCTGAATTGGTTTAGGTGCCTTTATGGGTGGTGCTTCAAATTCAAAAGGTACAGACATATCTACCTCAGCATCCTCAGACGGCTGAATCTGGACTATGATTGGGTTGAGAGTAACCACTAGTTTCTTTGGGTCATCGCCTTCTACGATCAACCCAATCGACCCCCTCGGGGTCCCAATCTTCTTCTATTTCAATCATGTGGATGCCTCCACCCTTATAGTATGGAAGAGGATTGTTGCTGACGTTGGGAGCGGATTTTTTTGCCACAATGATCTTGTCGTCAATCAAGGACTGTATCTTATCCTTCAAAGAGCGGTATTCATCGATGGTGTGTCCTTTCATGCAGGAGTGGTATGCACAAGACTTATTTGGGTTAACCCACTGAGAAGGATTCTCTGGGGTTACGACAGGGATGTGGGTGACATAACCAGCAGCCTTTAGTTTCTCATACAGCTGGTCGATCGGTTCGGCGATGGTAGTATATTGTTTTGGAGGTCTTCGATCAAAATTAGGCCGAGGTCTAGGGAAGTTTTGGCGTGCTGGGGGTGATTGATAGTGGGATGGTTGAGAGTTGTAGGTGTGGTAAACAGGAGCAGGCTGGGAATATCTGGGTTAAGTAGGTTGATATGTAGGTGGTGGAGATGATTGATAGGTTGGTGGTGGTACTTGGTATGAGTGTGAGGGTGCTTGGTAATTTTGGGTTTGTTGATATATAAGTGGAGGTGTTAGGTAGGTTTGATATTTAAGTGGAGATTTGGCTCTTTGTGCAACCATCACAGCTCCTACATCCCTTTTCTTGGACACACCACCGGACTGTAGGGCCTTGCTTGTAGCTTGCAAAGCCTCAAAGTTAGTGACCATACCACTTATGATTCCCTCTTCCATCCTCTCTCCCAATTTGATAATATCGGAGAACTTGTGGTTCTCAATCACCATCAATCGCTCATAGGATTGTGGATCTTGAGCTCGGACAAAGAACTTATTTATTTGTTCCTCGTCTAGGAGGACCTCCAGCGAGTAGCATACTCGCGAAACGTTTCTGTGGGCTTCTTCTTCAGATTATGGATGTAGAACACATCTGGTGCATTCTCTGTATTAAACCCGAACCTATCCATGAAGTCATATGTCATGCTTAGCCAATTCGACCACTTCCTGGGGTCTTGGCTGATGTACCAAGACAGTGCATCGCCTTTCAAGCTCCTCATGAACAACTTCATGCGGATCCTCTCATCTTTCCCCACTCCAACCAGCTTGTCACAGTAGGTCCTCAGATGGACCCTTGGGTATCATGTACCAACGAAAATTTTGAACTTAGGAGGTTTGTACCGCTCGGGCAGTTCGACATCGGGCTGTATGCAGAGGTCCTCATAGTTCAGCCCCTCAACTCCTTTGCTTCCTTCAACACCTTGAATTCGGCTAGTTAGCTTCTTGAGTTCCTCATCCAAATTCTTGATCAGTAAATCCTTTTCACCAGACTCAGGTATGTACAAGGAGCGTGGCACAGTCTCTACATAGATGGGGTTATTGTGATGGCCTGGCGCATGGGTGTAGAAATGGTCGTTTGTGGAGTTCTGAGGTTCTGGGATAAGTAGTTGAGTGTTCTTTGGAGTATGGCAGGTATTGCATTGTGTTGGAAGGTTTTGGTTCCTTGGTGGAGTGGTGTGATGATGAGTTGCGGGATGATTTTGCTGTTTTGGATGTTTTGCAGAGGTGTAGGATTCTGGATGTTAGGGAGGTTGACGTCTGGGACGCTGAGGGTGAATGATAGATTTGCCAAATTTCGAACTTGATCAAGTTCTTCTTGGAATTTCAACATCTTCTGTTCAAGATGTGACATAGTCTCGTTTGGAACCCGAATACCTTGTCCATCAGTGTCCTCTACCTCTACCCGTTCAACCGTGTTTTCCTTCCTGATGTTGCCTGAATCTTCCATTTTCTTTTGCCTTTGTTCTTGCCTTTGGGAGGACTAGGAGGAGGAGAGGGTGGAGGGCCCTTGGATCTTGTGAGATAGGATGATGATGCCAGAGTGCACGAACCAACCTTTGGGGAGGGGAATAATAATAAAAGAAAACAAAGCAAAAACAAAAGGTAACCAAGTCAGTGAGGATTATGAAAAAGTTGCAGTATTTAAACATATAGTGCGAAAATAGAAAGCGTATCCTAGTTTGGGAACCTCTTTGTGCCTGAGGTAGGCCTAGCGACAAATTAATTTGGAGAACTTAAAATACGAAATGCCTCATTTCATTAATGTACAAATAGACGAATCCAAAGCGACACTAAATAAGCAAGAAATAAAATCACTAATGGTCATTGGTCTTATTACATCGATAAAGAGAAAAAGAAATTCCTCTCTACTTGGTCGCAAAAGGAACTTCCCCAGACTCGGCATCCTTGATTCCCTCGAATAGATTCCCCAGCTCACCATATTGTTAGGCTGGATGTCCAGGAGGGAAAGCAAATTACCTAGATATTTCTTGACGAGTGTTTTGTCACTAGAATGCAGATCTTCCCACCAATTCAGCAATTTTGGGTGGATGTTGGTGACCATGCCGAATCTGGGGACTTCGTGCCTCATATTTCTGCAAGGAAAACAGGATTAGACCCTGACCCCCACCAGACTCAAATATTTGACATCAATGATTAGCATCTAAGCGGTTTAGGTCTCCAAATAAATGCACAGAACGTGATGATGTTCGTTGGGATTTATGGAAACCCGGTGGACTTTGGACAAGGCTATCCTACATGCTATTGTGCGGATGAAACGTTAGCCTGGCTAGGTTTGACCATGATGCATGCAACAGTATAACAGAGTAAGGTTTCTATGGGGTTTTAGACTGGTACCCTTGAGCAGACAACTCAAGGGGGAAAGGCATGGAACCGTCGACTGTACCGCTGATCGACTAGTTTTACCGCAAATAAGACTTTCCAAATTTAGGGGGTAATGATATAGGAAGGGCTCAACCACTCATCAAGCGTTGCTATAGTATTTGTTTGGCACGAGTGGAGTATGATGTGGAATCATAATTATGCAATAGACAGTAAAACATGTAGACATGTATTTGCACATTACAAAAGTAATAAGTACAACAATTCATAATTTAAAAAGCGGTTACAAAGGAAGGAAACAGAAAAACATGTGAGTTACTCTTGAAGAAAATTAAATGCTTAAAGAAAAAGACAAGTAATTGCACATAAAGGGAATGGGAAGAGGTACAAATTCACAAAGCAGTTTGAAATGGTAAAAGCCTAAGAATTCCCCAGCAAAGTCGCCATGCTGTCGCGCCCCCTTTTTCCTCGCGGTGTCCGGGTTTATGACATTCGGTTGAGACAACTAATTCCTTTTGGGAAAGGGGTTTTGCGTTTTTGGAGAGTCGCCACCTAACGATTTTGAGGTGCGTTAGGGCACAAAAGGGGTTCATTTATAACTACGTTGATAATCAGAGACAGGGTAAGGGCTCGAAATTATCCTAAGGGGAAGGTGTTAGGCACCCCTCAGGATCCATAAGTGTGGTTCCCGGCCAAACAACTTTTGTGAATCTGTAAAGTTTAGCAAATAACCAAGTGAGGATCAAATAATAGGGGATTTAGGTCTAAGCACAGATGTTTTGAAAAGACAGTTAATGAGAAACTAGCTTTTTAAGAGAATTGCAATCTAAACGCACTTTATAAAGAGTAAAGGGATGCCCTAGGTTTGTTTATAATATGGATCACATCAATGCAATACCCGGTATGACACTCCTCAAAGAGGGGCTACACGTGGCATTAGCGCACCGGTCATCATGTCCATATTCTACCCTTTCCCGCCCTGTGAAGGTAACTAAAGCGCGTGTTGGTCACGAACTCTATTTCATGCTATTACCCGTCACTTTCCTATCAGTCCCGAAGGATTTTGGGACTTCTATCCTATAAGGGAGGTGCTAGGCAGACCCTCAGGTTTTTAAAGGTGAAAATGCTAAGGCGACATATAATAAATAAGTAGGACTGCAGATAGGGGAAAAGCGTGGAAAATCATATAAAGGCTCAAGTATTCCTCCACACATGATACACATAGACAACATGTCTCATACACAATTAAGGTCTAGATTCAGATCCTAGGCATGGTGTCTAAGTGACAATAGCAAAGTCATATTTATTTCATAACTCAGAGAAGGAGTCCTAATCAGGCTTGCCTACTGATTTTAATATGCTGATAGTTAAACATAATCACAAAGAAAGATATGATTTTATTTCTTATAGTTGATTACCTAAGGCTTGCCTAAGCGTATATCAGTATTCATAGTTGATAACAATTTCAGGTCATATACCTAAAAACAGGCAGTTCTAAGTGTTGCATATAGACTAATTTTTGTCAGTTTGTAGAACAGGAAGACTGTTTTAGACATGTGTATTTGAACTAGATGTGATTGAATAAGTACGACCCTAAAGCATGATCTCTAATGCAACATGATGCAAAATAACTTAAACAGGATTTCTAGATGCACATTTAAGCTATGCATAGTTTCGAGATAGGCAGGAATGACAGTTTTAATCGTTGTTTACCTAAAGCAGGGCCTCTACGTATATAACATGGTTGGAACATGGTGAGTGCATGAATAACAATTAGCGTTGATTTATTTGTCCTAAGGCAGGATTCCTAAATTACATTTCAGAACGTGTTGACAGAATCACATAATAGCAATTTTGTTGCTATCATTAACCCTATAATCAGGATTTCTAAGTGATATTTCAGAGCAGGTAGACATGAGCACATAATAGTAATTTTGTTGTTATCATTAACCCTATAAACAAGATTTCTAAGCGTAATGAGATACTGAATACAATACCCATAAATCCTAAGTAACATGATATGCATGGCATGCTTGGCATGTTGTACCTAAACATGGTTGCTATTGGACATATAGAAAAGTAAACCTAGAAACATGATCTCTACCCTTAATTATAATACATCATGCAAATCACCCACCCATTTTAACTATCCAAACCCCAGAGTTGTCTTTACAAAAAATTATTACAGGCCTCTGAATATGAATTACAGAACTAAAAGTAAGAAAAGAAGAAGTTAACTATAGGGAGCCTTCATAATAAGCCCAAGTCTCCAGGTCTTCAGTGCCATGCATTGTTTCACAGCCTTTATCATAATCCGGGTGTGTCAGAGTTCCCTAAGGACCTCAAGGGCTCCCGGGCAGTGCTGACACCCAGATTTCATAGCCAAGATAGAGTTAGTGCAGTGTGGAAAGGCCAGCTCTTGTGTGTCAAAGTTCAGAGGGAGCTCAAGGTCCCAAAGTAATGCTCACACAAAAGGGCAGAACCTAGTAGTCTAAGAGTAGGGTGAGAGTGCTCAACATAGTTTTGGAAGAGTTTTAGTAAGAAAACAGTTTTCTTTTGGAAAGAAAGACTCAATTGAAATAGTTGTTTTAAAATAAATAGGAGAGAGAGTTGTCTTAGTAAAATAGATTTGAGAAGAGCAGGGTAACAAACCATCCTCAAATCAAACAGGTTCAATCCTTACACATGGAACAAATAACCAAGACAGGTTCAACACCCAAACTTTCACGCATGGGGTATCAGGGATTGGGGACACATAGATAACAAAATGACAAGCATGTAGTAGGCAACCCACAATCAGGAATTCCTAAGAATTCAGGGGATTGGGGACATAGTAGAGCATGTAATTATCATAACAAGACCTAATATAGTAGAGTCTACCAAGCATAAGCAGAAAGGTTTACGTGAAGGCAAGTTTGGAACACACAAGGGCATGCTAACAAATAAGGCAGAACTGGACCTACTAGATGGAATCTAATATCCTAGTTACATGTTGAACAACAGAATAATAAGTAAGAAAACAGATGAGGAGCACAATGAATTGCACTAGTAATATAAACATATTGGTTTGAGAACTAAAATCTGAATTAGAACATACCAGTAGGGTGCATAAAGCAGTAACACAAAAAGCAGAAGATAGGAGATGCACAGTAGTTAGCCTTGGCTTGCAACCGACTAACTTAAAGTAGTAGCAAGTAGCACATAAGAGAGAATAAAGAGCAAGTTTAGTTGTGAGAGAGAGTAGCACAGTATGTGTCTCTGTGTGTGTGTTAAGACTGTTAATGAGAGTCGTATATGTAATGGTTTTAAGATAGGTAAAATAAGGTAATACTTAGACTGCTCAGTAATTATGGAACTCAAAAAATCAATTAGTTGTAAAATCAATGCAAGTACTCCCTAAATTAAGGGAGTTAATTTCAAATGGTCATAATAGGTAGTAAGTAAGGAAAGGAATCGTGTACAACAAATAAGGAAAGATTTCGAATATAGTAAACACATAGTAGGAAATTGGGGTCAGATTCATAAGGTTTTGATCAAGGCAATACTGTGAGAATCAATTGAGAGTAAAATCCGTCATGTAATAAGGCAAGAAATAACTAAAGGTCGGAAATTAGTAAAGATACTATCACAGGAAATCAATTAAAGGAAATCAATCACAGGAAATTAGGGATTCAAATAGGAATAGTACTGATTTAGGAATCAACACACATTATACGGAGTAAGAACACAATGTGATAGAATCAGAAACTCTAGTAATTAAACTAGGGTAAAATCACACGGAATTAGGGATTTACATAGAGCATGACATGAATCATTGAATAAGCATAATACAAGCAGGGAAAAGTAAAGATTCAGAGGTATCGATGAAAAAATTAGAGTAGAACCATAGAGTAAGCATGTGTAATAGCAGCTAGAAACCCTAACAAGCAACATGGGGTAAAAACATCACGAAATCACAGAGTATTCAAGGGGACATAGCGAACATGATAGAACAAATAAACATATTGTTGGAAGCAAACTCAGAGCCACAGATTAAAGTCAAGACTTTAGGGTTTTTATAACGAAACAACTCAGATAAAAAAGAAGAAAGGCTTAAGCATAACGAAAACCATAAAATAATACTTAAAATCTGAAGGGAAATCATTTTTGAAAAGGGGTTTGAAAACCCTAATTTTGAGATGAAAAATCGTTTAGAAATAGGAAGATTTTTTTCGAAGGAAACATGTAAAAGCTTCATAAGATACATAGATCTAAGGCAGATCTAAAGGAAATTGGAAACTATTAGGAGTTATGGTTTCAGAGAACCCAGAGAAACAAGGAAACCCGAATGATGTCACCGGCTTTAGCCGGAAAAGTCACAGATCTTACTCAGTCGACCGGAGGTGGACGGAAAATGGCATGAGGGACCATGGGAGGAGTTGAACCGCTCCAGGTTCACCTGAGGGACTCATGGTATCATTATACCGGCATGGGGTGAAGCAAGGTCCAAGATATGATGAGAGGCCATGGTTTTCGGCGGGGGAAGTGACCGGAGAAGGTGGACAGTGTCCATCGGAGATGAAGAGACGGGAAGGTTCTAGAGAGAACCTGGAGATAGGGAGAGAGAGAGTAGAGATATGAGTGTGAGGGGAGTGAATGAGATACGGGGGGGGGGGGGGGGGGCACCCTGGTTT
>ML242056.1:74230-87878 GCA_005239495.1 Nicotiana undulata
TTATTTAAGGAAGGTTGAATCCGGGCAGTTGATCAAAATCGATCAACGACCAAGATTAAATCAAGTCTGGACCGGGTATCTTTAGTGGATTGGGCCTGGGTATTGGGCGGATTTAATTGGGGGGTTTGGGCTGGTTTCAATAGGCTGAAATTGAATTAAATTAGGCTATAATTTAAATAGGAAGGGGCTAATTATTAAATACCCAATTAAATAGACAAAATAAATAATAAAAAACGCTAATAGTTACACAAAATGAAATTAATGTTAAATAGATGAAATTAAGGCAATTAACTAATATAAAAAATACAAGATGACTAACTATTGAATTAAAATGGTATAAAATGTATAATTAGGCTATAATTGTAAAATTATTATAATTATAGCCAAATAATGTCAAATTGGCTAATTTATGAAATAATTAAATCCTAAATAGGATTTAAAATGATATATTGACCCAAAAAATGTTTTGAAATTATTTATAATGCAATTTATAAATAATTATTGGATTTAAAGTATTGAATAAATTAGAAAGTAAATTGATAATAATGTGGAAAATTATGGGAAAATACCAGTTATTATAAAAAAAAGTGATTTTAAAGGTATATATGCAAAATTTAAAAATAATTTGAGAAAAATTGGATATCAACAGTTGTTGACATCTGATTTGAGAGATTCTTATATGGTTAGACTCGTGAGTGAATGGGTGTCCGAAAAATATAATTTTTACTCGATTCCGAGACGTGGGCTCGGGGGACGTTTTGGGCGAATTTCCTAATTTCACGTATTAGCTTCAAATTAATTAGCTATTTTGATTCCTTAAAGTGTTATTTACATTATGTAATCGAATTTATTAGATTTGGGCCACCCGGAGTCGGATACTCGTGGCAAGAGCGTGATTTTGGGTTAAGTAGCGCAGTCGAGGTAAGTGGCTTGCCTAACTCTGTGTTGGAGATTTTCCCTTAGGTTGTTTTTGATATTATTTTGTTATATGAGTGCCGTGTACGTGAGGTGACGAGTGCGTACATGGGCTATTGTTGCTAAAAATCCACTTTTCCCTTTTATGACATAAATCATTTATCCATATTTCACTGTTTCCAGTACTAACTGTGTAGTGTAGCCTAGGAATGAGCATGTCTATCTGTCTTACTGGCGTTGCTCCTATTTGTTAATACTTGTACCATGTTTAGGTAGTTTTATTCGTAATTGCCTATGACTCCTTTCTGCACTGTTCATATACACTGTATTCTGTATTCATTGCATTGCATATTTAAATTGGGACTATGAACTAGATTCCGGGAGCTTTCCCCCTGTACTGCATTGCATATTTAAATTGGAACTACGGACGAGATTCCGGGAGCTTTCCCCCTCTACTGCATAGCATATTTAAATTGGGACTACGGACGATATTCCAGGAGCTTTCTCCCTGTACGACATTGCATATTTGTTATTGAGATGTATGATATGCCGAGCCGAGGGCTCTCTTTTACTATCTCTTTCAGCTTACCGTTTCTACTGCTTTGCCTTAGCTTATTTTCTATATCTTTTTAGATTTTAACTGTTTTTACTATAAACATCCAGTAGAGCCTTAACATGACCTCGTCACTACCTGACTGGGGTTAGGCTTGGCACTTACTGGGTACCGATTGTGGAGTACTCATGCCCTTTCCTGCGCATGGTTTCCATGTGCAGATCCAGGTACCAGTACACAAAATTTTTTCTAGGAGTACTTTAGCAGTTGCCCAAGACCGCGAGGTAATTCTGCCGCATCCGCAGAATCCCACAAGTCCCCTTCTACTCTAGTATAGGCTTAGGAGATTTATATACATTTTCCTTATTCCATTGTGTAAAGCTACATTAGTACAGAGCTTGTGATTTTTGTGGCGTTCCAGGTTTTGGGAAATGAAAGTTGTAAAGAGCCGAGCGGCTGAGTTATATTTATATATATTTTTCTCTTCTCTCTCTCTATTTCTATTGTTATGTTGCTTTATTTTTCGCATGTTCAAGATTACCTAGTCTTAAAGACTAGGTGCCTTCACGAGACCGTTCGGGTCGTGACAAGTTGGTACAGAGCGTCTAGGTTCATAGGAGTCACAAGTCACAAGCCGGTTTATTAGAGTCTCGTGGATCGGTGCGGAGACGTCCGTATCTATCTTCGAGAGGCTATGTAACTGTTAAGAACAATCATATTCTTTGGAATTCCTTATCGTGCTAGTTACTGTCATCAAAATTCTTAAACTCTATTCTATTCTTGCTTACAGATGGTGCGCACTCGTATCGGACATACTGACGACCAGGCACCCGAGCCCCTAGCCAGAGCCGCCAAAGGCAGGGGCAGGGGTAGAGGACGAGCATGCAGTGCAGCCCGAGCAACGGCTAGAGCAGAGATGGAGGAGCCCCCAGCAGCCACAGTTGGAGGGGCACATGAGGTCCATATTATTACTCCATCCCTCTAGGAGACATTGGCTCAGTTCTTGAGTGCCTTCAGTACTCTGTATCAGGCGGGACTACTCCCGATAGCTCCAGCTACATCCCAGGCCGGGGGAGGGGCACAGACTCCCGCAGCTCGTACTCTTGAGCAGAGGGTTCATATTGGGCAGGTTCTAGAGTATATTCCTATGCCCTCAGCAGCTCCAGGTCAGCATGAGGCTAGGGTAGTTGTTTCTGAGGTAGAGCAGCTCCGAATTGAGAGGTACAAGAAGTACCACCCACCTGAGTTTAGCGGACTAGCTTCGGATGACGCCCTGGGTTTTCATGAGGAGTGTCATCGCATTCTCTGCACTATGGGTATTGTGGAGACGAGTGGGGTTTCTTTCACTGCTTTCCAACTGATGGGAGGAGCTTATCAATGGTGGCGTGCTTTTGAGCTGAGTAGTCCGGACGAGGAAACTTCACTTACTTGGGATCAGTTCTCCGAGATGTTCTTACTTGAGTTTGTCCCTCAGAGCCTCAGGGATGCCTGGCACGTAGAGTTTAAGCAGCTACGCCAGGGTACCATGATTGTGCCAGAGTATGAAGTCCATTTCAGCGATCTGGCTCGTCATGCACCAGCTTTAGTTGCCACTGTCAGAGAGAGGGTTCGACGTTTCATTGAGGGGCTCCACCCCAGTATTCGGACCAGTATGGCCAGAGAGTTGGAGACAGATATCACTTACTAGCAGGCCGTGAGTATTGCCCGGAGGATTGATAGTGTGTTAGCCCGGGACAGAGATGAGAGAGAGGCCAAGAGGTCTCGAGACACTGGTCATTTTTCAGGAGTTCGTGCACCAACAACACGCTATGTTAGGGGTTTTGTGAGTCGCCCTGTTCATTTAGCTCTTCTAGCAGCCAGCGGTATTCCAGCTCCTGCTAGACCTCAGGAGCCTTTTTATGCACCGCCAGTATCTTATGTGCCTCCTGCTCGAGGTGCTCTCACCGGCCAGTCCAGCAAGCCAGTTCAGAGTTAGCAGCAGCCACCCCGTCCTCCGAGGGGTTGTTTTGGGTGTGGTGACCCTCGCCATGTGATCAGAGATTGTCCCAGGGCTAGGAGGGGTGCACCATCTCAGTCTTATTAGGCCCCACGTGCTCCACCGGGTCCTCCAGCTATTCTCCTAGCCCTAGCTGCTACCCTACCTTCTCTGACAGCTTGAGGTGGTGGTCGGGGAGGTCGAGGTCGCCCTAGAGGGGGAGGCCAGGCCATATATTATGCTCTTCCAGCCCATTCAGAGGCCTTTGCGTCGGATTCAGTCATCACATGTATTGTCCCTGTTTGTCATAGGGATGCATCCGTATTATTTGATCCGGGTTGTACGTACTCATATGTATCTTCTTACTTTGCTTCACATTTGGGGATATCTAGGGATTCTTTGAGTTCCCCCGTATATGTTTTTACTCCTGTGGGAGATTCTCTTGTTGTGGACCGAGTATATCGGTCATGCTTGATTGTTATCAGTGGTTTTGAGACCAGGGCTGACCTACTATTACTTAGTATGGTAGATTTCGATGTTATATTGGGCATGGACTGGTTGTCGCCCTACTATGCTATTCTTAATTGTCACACCAAGACCGTGACGCTGGCTATGCCAAGGTTACCAAGGTTAGAGTGGAGAGGTTCCTTAGAGTATACTCCCTGTAGAGTCATTTCTTTTCTTAAGGCTCAGCTGATGGTTGAAAAGGGGTGTGATGCGTATTTAGCTTATGTGAGAGATGTTAGTGTTGAGACCCCTACAATTGAGTCAGTTCCAGTGGTGAGGGACTATCCTAATGTATTTCCAGCTGATCTTCCGGGTATGCCGCTAGACAGAGATATTGATTTCGGCATTGACTTGTTGCCGGGCACTCAGCCCATTTCTATTCCTCCCTATCGCATGGCTCCTCCTGAGTTTAAGGAATTAAAGGAGAAGTTACATGAGTTGCTTGATAAAGGTTTAATCAGGCCCAGTGTATCACATTGGAGTGCTCTGATGTTATTTGTGAATAAAAAGGATGGTTCGATGCGTATGTGTATTGACTACCGGCAGCTGAATAAGGTAACAGTGAAGAACAGGTACCCATTTCCTCGCATTGATGATCTATTTGACTTGTTACAGGGTGATAGGGTTTTCTCCAAGATTGACCTGCGTTTGGGCTATCATCAGTTGAAGATTCGGGAGCCGGATATCCCGAAGACTGCCTTCAGGACTAGATATGGCCACTACGAGTTCCTTGTTATGTCATTTGGGTTGACCAATGCCCCAGCAGCCTTTATGCACCTGATGCACAACGTATTTCGGCCTCATCTTGATACTTTCGTCATCGTGTTCATTGATGACATTTTGGTATACTCTCGGTCCCAGGAGGACCATGAACAGCATTTGAGGACCGTGCTTCAGACTTTGAGGGAGAAGAAATTGTATGCTAAATTTTCTAAGTGTGAATTTTGGCTCGATTCTATGGCATTCCTAGGCCATGTGGTGTTTTCTGATGGGGTCAAGGTAGATCCAAAGAAGGTAGAGGCGGTACAGAGTTGTCCTACACCGTCTTCAGCTACTGAGATCCGCAATTTCCTCGGTTTGGCTGGGTATTAACGCCGTTTTGTGGAGGGATTTTCATCCATTTCAGCGCCCATGACCAGACTGACTCAAAAGGGTGCCCTTTTTATATGGATTGAGGAGTGCGAGGAGAGATTTCAGAAGCTCAAGACAGCCCTGACTACAGCTCATGTGTTGGTATTGCCTACAGGTTCAGGGTCCTATACAGTCTATTGTGATGCTTCGAGGATTGGCTTGGGAGCGGTGTTGATGCAGGACGGTAGGGTGATTGCCTACGCATCCAGACATTTGAAGGTTCATGAGAAAAACTACTAGTTCACGATCTCGAGTTGGCAGCGATTGTTCACGCCCTGAAGATATGGCGTCATTATTTATATGGTGTTCCCTGTGAGATATTCACGGATCACCGGTGTTTGCAGCACATATTCAGGCAGAAGGATCTCAATTTGCTTCAGCGTAGGTGGTTGGAGTTACTCAAGGATTATGACATCACTATATTATACCACCCGGGGAAGGCCAATGTGGTGGCCGACACTTTGAGTCGCCGGGCAGAGAGTTTGGGAAGTTTGGCATATCTTCATGCAGCTGAGAGGCCCTTCTTGGATGTTCAGTCCTTAGCCTGTCAGTTCGTGAGATTGAATCTTTATGAGCCTTGCTGGGTATTTGCTTGTGGTGTTGCTTGATCTTCTCTTTATGACCGCATTCGGGAGTGCCAATATGAGGATCCCAACCTTCTGGCTCTTCAGGATAGAGTTCGGCGGGGTGATGCCAGGGAGGTGACCATAGGAGATGACAACGTGATGAGGATGCATGGCCGTATCTTTGTGCCCAATGTAGATAGGCTTCGGGAGTTGATTCTTGATGAGGCCCATAGTTTGTGGTATTCCATCCACCCGGGTACCGCGAAGATGTACCAGGATCTGAGACAGCACTATTGGTGGTGAAGGATGAAAAAGGATATAGTGGAGTTGGTAGCCAAGTGTCTCAATTGTCAGCAGGTCAAATATGAGCATTAGAGACCGGGAGGGTTACTACAGCAGATTGAGCTTCCAGAGTGGAAATGGGAGCGGATCACCATGGACTTTGTGGTTGGACTTCCCCGTACTTTGAGAAAGTATGATGCTATTTGGGTGATTGTAGATCGGCTGACCAAATCGGCCATTTCATTCCAGTGTTGACTACATATTCATCCGAGAGGTTGGCTGAGATTTATATCAGGGAGATTGTTCGCCTCCACGGTATTCCAGTATCTATCATTTCAGAAAGAGGTACACAGTCCACTTCACGGTTCTGGAGAGCAGTTCAATAGGAGTTAGGCACCAGGGTGGAGTTGAGTACAACATTTCACCCTCAGACAGACGGACAGTCCGAGCGCACGATTCAGATTCTCGAGGATATGCCCCGTGCCTGTGTGATGGATTTTGGAGGGTCATGGGATCGGTACTTTCCACTTGCAGAGTTTGCTTATAATAACAGCTACCAGTTCATCATTCAGATGGAGCCGTAGGAGGCTTTGTTTGGTAGGCGGTGCAGGTCTCCAGTGGGATGGTTTGAGCAGGGCGAGGCCCGATTGTTGGGTACAGATTTGGTTCAGGATGCCCTGGACAAGGTAAAGGTGATTCAAGAGAGACTTCGCACAGCTCAGTCCAGGCAGAAGCGTTATGTGGACCGGAAGGTTCGTGACTTGGCATTTATAGCTGGTAATCGGGTTTTGCTTCGGGTATCTCCTATGAAGAGCGTCATGAGGTTCCGGAAGAAGGGTAAGCTGAGTCCGAGGTTCATTGGACCTTTTGAGGTATTGCAGCGGGTTGGGGAGGTTTCTTATGAGTTGGCCTTGACTCCCAACCTAGCAAGAGTTCATCCTGTATTCCACGTCTCTATGTTCCGGAAATATCATGGGGACCTGACTCATGTTTTGGATTTCAGCTCAATCCAATTGGACAAGGATCTATCATATGTTGAGGAGCCTGTAGCCATATTGGACAGGCAGGTCAGGAAGCTCAGGTCGAAGAACATTGCCTTAGCCAAGGTTCAATGGAGGGGTCATCTGGTCGAGGAGGCGACTTGGGAGACTGAGCAGGATATGCAGAGTCAGTCCCTCATCTTTTCACAGCTTCAGGTATGGTTCTATACTCGTTCGAGGATGAATGATGCTATTAGAACTTGTCGGAGCATTGAGTGGTGAAATCCGGAGTGTTTTGGACACATTGTCCATAAATGTGAAATTTAGCTTTAGAAATCGGGCCGTAGTTAGAACTGTGTGAAGAGGATCCAAAATGGAATTTCGTCGACTCTGTTAGCTCCGTTGGGTGATTTCGGGGTTAGGAGCGTGTTCGGAATGTGTTTTCGAGGTCCATTGTAGATTTAGGCTTGAAATGACGAAAGTTAGAATTTCAGCAATTTCGGCCGATAGGTGAAATTTTGATGTCGGGCTCGGAATGGAATTCCGAAAGTGACAGCAGGTCCGTAGTGTCATTTATGACCTGTGTGTAAAGTTTGAGGTCATTCAGATGAGTTTTGACGTGATTCGGCATCGAATGTGAATTTTAGAAATTTCATAGGTTCTTAGGCTTGAATCTATGCATAATTGAGGATTTTGATGTTATGAGATGTCTTTTTAGGGCTCGACTAAGATTGAACGAAGTATTAGGACTAGTTGGTAAGTTTGGTTGAGGTCCCGGGGGCCTCGGGTATGTTTCAGGTGCTCAAACGGGCACTTTAGCCTTAAGAATTTTGTTGTTTTTTTCTGGTTTTTGGAGCATCAGTTATTGTTTAATGCGATCGCATGAATTGAACCGCAATCGCATAGAGAAGATTTGGGCCCAACGGAATTTTGTTCATTGCGATCGCATTGTGAGGCCTATTGTTGATACCCAATTTTTCCTCAAAAATTATTTCAGATTTGCATATATACCTTCAAAATAAGTTTTTATAATAATGGGTATTTTTCCATATTTTTATCAATTTATTTTCTAGTCTATTCAGTATTTTTATATCCAATAATTACTCATAAATTGCATTACAAATAATTTTAAAATATTTCTTAGCTCAATATATCATTTTTAATCCTATTATAATTTAATTATTTCACAAATTAGCCAATTTGGCATTATTTGGCTATAATTACAATAACTATGCAATTATAGCCTAATTAACCATTTTATGCTATTTAATTCAATAATTAGTCTTTTATATTTTAAACACTAGTTAATTACCTTAATTTCACCTATTTAACCTTAATTTCATGTTATGTAATTACTAAAGATTTTTTTTAATTATTTATCTTATTTTAATGGGTATTTAACAAATGGTCATCTTTATTTAAATACTAGCCTAAATCAAATCAGACCCCAACCCAATTAATTTAGCCCAATCTCTAAAGACACCCGACCCAATTACCCTATTCAATTTGAGCCGTTGATTATTTCAAATCAACGGCCCAAATCAGCCCCTTCCTAATTTAACCCCCTAATGACTACCCCCCATCTCATTTCCCCCGTTCTCATTCTCTCTCAACCGGTCTCTCTATCTCCCTCTCTCTATCTCTGGTTCTCTCTAGAACCTTCCACCTTCCCCCTTCTCCGATGAACTCTGCTCATCTTCTCCGGCCACCTACCTCGTCAGAAGCCATGGCCTGTCATCATCTCCTAGCCTCTGCCTCATCCCACGCCGATTTGACACTACCCTGAGGTCCTCAGGTGAACCTGGAGCGGTTCAACGCTCACCTATGGCCTTTCATGCCATCTTCCGGCCATCTCCGACCGTTCGCGTAAGATCTATGACTTTCCGGCTGAAATCAGTTATGTTTTGAGGTTTTCTTATCTTTTCTGGGTTCTCTTTGAAACCCTAACTCTTAAAACTCTCCGAGTCTTTTAGATCTATGATAGATGTGTGTGTATTTTGAGCTATTTCGTTGAAGATTCTTTGATTTTCTCTAAAATGACTCTTCGTTTTCAACTAGGGTTTCATGATCCCGTTTTAAAATGATTTTTCTATGATTCCTCAGTATTATCCTAGGGTCTTTACTGTGTTTTAGTGATTTATGTAAGTTTCTCTCTTTATCTAATTCATTGTGTTGAAATCCCTAATTTTAGACCTAAACCCTAAGTCCCTGACTTTGTCTTTGATAATGTTTGCATATGTGCTTGCGTCTCATGAACCTTATGCTTATCCGATATTTTCTACCCTATGTTGGTCGTCTATGTCTCTGATTTTTCTTGCTTCTCCGCTTACATTACTGTTTACTCTGTAATTCATGCGAATCCCTAATTTCATATGATTTCACTACTAGGGCTTCTGACTTCTTGCCTATTATCTGTTTAATTCGTGTTTATTTCCTTTAATTAATGTTATTCCTATTCGAATCCCTGATTTTATGTGATTGTTGCTGGAATCTCTGATTTTTCCCTATTATGTGTTTACTTCGGGTACTCACAGGAATTAGTAATACTCCTGTTTAACCCCTAATTTCCTGCAATTAATATCTCACTGATCTCTTGTGAGGATTCCCTTATTGATTTACAACCTTTAAATTATTTCCTTGTCCTATTTTTGGTTGATTATGCTGTCACACGAACTCTTATGTTATTATCTTAACTGAAACATTCTGAACCAAGTCTCAATTGCATACTTGTACTGTTGAAATTATTTCCTTATATGTTATATGCATGTCACATATGGGAACTTTCCTTATTTGTTATTTGCCTACTAGCCATTTGAACTTAACCCCTTCAACTAAGGGATACCTATGTTGATTTTATACTGATTGATACTCAGTCCCTTAATTACTGGTTCCTACCTTATTTACCATATGTTTTCAAACTATATGTATGCACTACTCTTTCATTTAGCAACACACGAACTAGTCTGGTGCAGTAACTCTCTCTTACAACTAAAAACTCTCTATTCTCTCTTCTGTGCTACTTGTTATTACTCTAAGTTAGCCGGCTGCAAGCCAAGGCTAACTACCGTGCATCTCCTATTTCCTGCTTTGTGTTACTGCTTTCTTCACTTCACTGGTGTGTCCTAATTCAAATTTCAGTTCTCAAACCAACATGTTTCTATTACTATTGTAATTCATTGTGTTTCTGATGTGCTTTTACTTACTGTTTTGTTGTTCAACATGTAACTAGAATCCTGAACTCCATTCACATGTTAAGTTATACTCTATTTGTCCTAATCAACATGTCCTTATGTGCTTGATACATGTTCTAGGTGAATCTTCATACCTATGTTTGGTACATTAGTTTGATTAGGGTATACTCTATTGTCTTAAACTATTTGGTCATGTTATGTTAGTTTAATCCTGTACCCTACTGTATTCCCAATCCCCTGAATCCTTAGGAACTTCTGATTGTGTACTGCCTGTTACATGCTTGCCCTCACATGCTCTGTATTTGTTCCTCAAATCCTCATTGCCCCTGCTTGTGATTGTTGGACTATTCTTGGTCCTTTGTGTGTTACTGACCTTGTTTTGGTTCTGAGATTTGTGTGCATGCTCTTTCAAATTGATTTCATCAGTTAAACTTTTGTTATGAAAAACTATTTCAATTAAGTCTCTGTTCCAAAACTGTTTTCCTACTCAAAGTTTTTCAAACTATGTCAAGCACTCTCACTCTACTCCTAGACCTCTTAAGTTTTGCCCCCATTGTGTGAGCATTGCTTTGGGACCCCTGAGCTCCATATGAACTTTGACACACTAAGGCTGGCCATTCCACACTGTATTTACTCTATCTTGGCTATGAAATCTGGGTGTGAGCATTGCCCGGGATCCCTTGAGGTCCTTAGGGAACTCTGACACACTCAGATTGCCAGAGAGGTTGTGAAACAATACCTGGCATTGAGGACATAGAGATCTAGGCCTATACTGTAGGCTCCCTATAGTTAACTTCTTATTTTCTTCTATTTCAGTTATGTAATTCATATCCAATGGTCTGTAATAATTATTTGTAAAATAACTCTAGGGATGGATAGTGAAATGGGAGGGTGATATGCATGTTGTAGTGTAATCAAGGGTAGAAACCGTGCTTCCTAGGTTTACTTTCTCTATGCGCAATAGCAGCTATGTTTAGGTACAACATATGCCATCCATGTCATGCATTAGATATCATGCTACATAGGATCCATATATACTGTTTTCAGCATCTCATCATCACTTAGAAATCCTGCCTCTAAGGTAAATAATGACATAAAGTAAAATAATGTGATTATGTCATATATGCATCTTACACGACCTAAAAACATTCATAGATATTGCTCTAAAAATATGTTAACGTCAGTTGTTATTCATGTTGCCACCATGTTCCACACTTAGAAAGCATGTTCTAAGGTAAACAACATTAAAAAAACTGCCACCTATGTTTATTCTGAAACTATGCATAAGGCTGTGATTTTGTGTGCGCGTCTAGAAATCCCGTTTTCGCGATTGCATATGCATCATTCTGCATTAGATATCATGTTCTAGGATCGCACTCGCTTAATTACACTTAATATAAATATGGATACATAAAACAGTCACCCTATTCTAACAACTGGTAATTAATCCATGTACATTCTGCAACACTTAGAAGTGCATGTTCTTAGGTATAACAATCTAAAACTGTTATCAATTCTGAACAACTGTTGTATATTAACCCACGCCTAGGCAAGCCTTAGGTAATCAACCTAAATAATAAAAACTGGAACTGTCTCTTGTGACTATTGTTTAACTGTCAACATGTTTAAAACCAGTAGGCAAAACTGATTAGGACTTCCTCTCTGAGTTATAAATTTAATTTTGTTGTTATCACTTAGATACCATGTCTAAGATCTGAATTTGGACCTTAATTGTGTATGAATCATGTTGTTTATGTGTACTATTTGTGGAGGTGTACCTGAGCCTTCTATTTGTTTTCCATGCCCCCCTTTAATTGAAGTCCTATCTGTTTTATTATATGTCGTTTTAGTATTTTTACCTTTAAAACCTGAGGGTCTGCCTAGAACCCCCCTTATAGGATAGAAGTCCTAAATTCCTCCGGGACTAATAGGAAGGGACGGGTAACATCATGCAATAGAGGTCGTGACCAACATTCGCTTTAATTACCTTTACGAGGTGGGAAAGGGTAGATATGGATATGATGACCGGTGCGCTAATACCACGTGTAGACACTCTTTGAGGAGTGTCATACCGGGTATTTCATTGATGTGATCCATATTACAAACAAACCTAGGATACCCCTTTACTCCTATAAACCTACTTAGATTATAATTCTTTTCAAAATCTAGCTTTTCCATTAACTGTTTCCAAACCTATGTGTACTAGACCTAAATCCCCTATTATTTGAGCCATATTTGTTTATTTGCTAATTGTACAAAAATTCACAAAAGCTATTTGGCCGGGAACCACACTTATGGATCCTAAGGTGTGCCTAACACCTTCCTCTTAGGATAATTTCAAGCCCTTACCCTGTCTCTGGTTGTCAAACGTAGTTGTAAATCAACCCCAATAGGAACCCTAACGCACCTTAAAATCGTTAGGTGGCGACTCTTCAAAACATGCAAACCATTTTTCCAAAAGGAATGAGTTGTCCCAACTAATGTCATAAACCCTTTTAACCGGCCCCGAAAGTTATGTTTGGGAAAAAGGGGGCGCGACAGCATGGCGACTCTGCTAGGGATTTCAGGCTTTTACCATTTTCAAATTGCTTTGTGAATTTGTACCTCTTCCCATGAGAAATTATTTGTTTATTTTACTTTAAGCATTTAATTTCTCTCAAAAGTAACTGACATATCTTTCTTGTTTCCTTCCTTTGTAACATCTATAAATTATAAACTGCTGTATTTACAGCTTTCATAAACGTGCAAATACGTGACTACGTGTTTACTGTTTATTGCATTATTCATGATCCAACATTAATACTCCACTCGTGCAAAACAAAATCCTATAGCAACGCTTGATGAGTGGTTGCGCCTTTCCTATATCATTACCCCTTAAATTCGGAAAGGCTTATTTGCGGTAAAACTAGTCGATCAGCGGTGCAGTCGACGGTTCCGTGCCTTTCCCTCTTGAGTTGTCTGCTCAAGGGTACCAGTCTAAAACCCCGTAGAAAACCTTACTCCGTTATACTATTGCATGCATCATGGTCAAACCTAGCCATGCTAACGTGTTGTCCATACAATAGACTTTAAGAAGCCTTGTCCAAAAGTCCACTGGGTTTCCATAAACCCAAACGGACATCACCACGTTCTGTGCATTTATTTGGAGAATTAAATTCTTCATGCTAATCGTTGATGTTAAATATTCGAGTCGGGTGGGGGTCAGGGCCTAACCTTGTTTGCCTTGCATAAATATGAGGCACTAAGTCCCCAGATTCGGTATGGTTACCAACATCCACCAAAAATTGTTGAGCTGGTGGGAAGATCTGCATTCTAACGACAAAACACTCGTCAAGAAGTATCTGGGTAATCAGTCGTCCCTCCTGGACATCCAGCCTAATAACATGAGCTGAGGGGACTGAAGGTGGACATCTAGCCAGAGCGTACCTACTGCTGGGACTTCACGAGCTGGGGAATCTGTTCGAGGGAGCCAAGAATGCCGAGTCTGGGGAAGGCCCTTCTAGGACCAAGTAGATAGGAATTTACTTTTTCGCTTTATTAATGTAATA